>JACEVL010000263.1:827500-895000 GCA_020284085.1 Aporrectodea caliginosa | reverse complement strand
AGATTTGTGGTTATCGGTCTCAGGAACTCACAGTTCAAATACCACTAAAATGCCAATAAAAATTAATAATAAACAATCAACGAGAACATAAACATTGTAGAAATTATTTTTAAGTTGTGCTTAAGTAAAATCATCCAGCTTTTCTGTTGAAAACTAAACATAGGTCCAAAAATGCGAATCAAATACTTATACTCGAAATGACGAAAATTATCTGTAAAAGTCAAAATTTCAAAGACGTTGTGGCAGTCCTAGATATTGCTCAATCCTGATAATTTTTGGGCTACATTACTTCTAAACCAATTGGCACGGAATGCCGGGTTGGCGAAAGTAAACAACTGAAGTTGAAAATTTTCCATTAGAGATGCAACCACCCTAATCTGTATGCATATATGTATTTATATATATCTGTATGTATGTATATATATGTAGCCTATATATATACTCCGGTTGTTTTCCAGGGCCTTGCAGAGGAACGGGACTATAATGCAACGAAACTGGGCATTTATATTGCGCCTTGTTATGGAAACCTCTCCTAGGCGCTCCCTCCCCCGCGAGTGTAAACGATGTTAGGGTTCGTTAAGAACGACTGCTTCGTTCGAATCACGAACTAAGCTCGAACGCACTTGAAGACGTCCACGCGTAAAACCCGGTCATTTGGTGTTTCTGGGTCGTCGTGTTTCCTCACAGATATATCTGCAATGGGAATAATGACAGAAAAATTAGACGGTCGCAACGCACGGCTACACTCACCGTCCGGCCCCTCCTGCGTTGACAGCAAATGATGCGGCGTCCCAATGCCCCTAATGACATCAACTATCTGCAGGTCGGACATTCGACTGTAACCCAGCCGTTGCTTGGTTGCCGAACGAAGAAGGTCATTAACCATAGTAGATGGGACGTGGTTGATGTCAACCTAAAGACAGTGTGAATCACTAGTTTGTCGGTCGCAGACGTCACTTAGTGTAAACTCGACATTTAATTTAGCCAAATACTTTTATGACGAAAAGCCCTCTTCACAGATCGATCCGAGATGGATTTCGAACTTCTTTGATGAAGGCGTCCGAATCCAGTTCAACACCAAAAAATCATAAAAAATTAAATCGATTTGAAAATTAAATACATGACTAAGCGAGTCTAAGCGAATAGCTTATCAAATTTATTGTTGACTTAACTATTTAATTAATATAGGCTTAGTATAAGCTAGTTAACTACAGCGGCGTTTAACTAGAAGAGTGGCGTTGCCATGGGGCGCGGTGGTGTAGGGGTATGTTCGGTGCCTTTCAGCCGTAGGGTTGGGGGTTCGAATCTACCTCAAGCTGCCGCGTAGGGACCTTGGGCAAGTTCTTCACTCGCAATTGCTCATGCTCTTCGGCGTGAAACTCCGATTCAGTGTCCGCACGGTAGTCGGGAGCGCCTCTGAGTAGAAATCTTGAAGTTCGCTGTAACAAGTGCTTATACATACATACATAATATTATATTTTGTAAGAGTAGAAAGAGCCGTTGAGAGCTTATCAGCAAACCGAGGTATCACGTGATCCGACATGCCCGATGAGTTTCCATAGCGACGGACAGACTTAAATTGTCGAATAATGGAGTGGATCGGTTGATAGTGATCCAACGTTTGATCTGAAGTGAAGAAACGTAATACGTTTTCTTTAATAAATCGAAGGATTTAGGTTTCGGATGTCTATCGACTTAGTTGCTAGTCATAGCATCGTTTATCGGACTTTGCGAGAAACGAAGAGTAAGACTGTCTGCGATTGAGATAGGTCGAGGCTATCGAATCTGTTGAGCATTACCGCTTGCTGTTGTGGAACGATTGATATCGCTGTCCACCAGGGGCGTCCGCAGGCTTAAAAAAATTGGACGCACACTCCTCCCTTCCCCTCACATCCCCACCTGTCCCCTCGCTGTGATGCAACGCTTCTTTTAGGTGGAGATTTCTCGAGAATATGGAGTTTTAATGCATGGGAAGACGAAAGCTTAGCGAAAAAGAACGAAGCAGGGAAGAGGGATAGAGGGAAACAGAGCCAGGAAGACAAAGACCTTTAACGCAAGAGACACGAAGATTCGGGCTTGTAACTGTTGATGAAAGAGCGAAACATAAACAGAGAACAGAAACGCAAGCTACTCACTTGTGTTGATGGTCGTTAATCATTGCAAATGACTCTATGTTTACCTCAAAATCGACCAGACGAAAGAGGTATATTCTACAGATTCTACGTAGAGAATCCAACAGTTGACTATAGCAGATCGAATACATCAGATGGAATCGTTACAAAGCTGCGCATATATCTCCCTCTCGTGATTAGGTCAATACAGAGTTGCATGAAAACTGATGAGTCGGCTGCGGATTAGAGGCAGACCAAGGCAGCTGAGTATCGGTTAAATCCAGACTGGTATATCAGACAGCGGGTGACCAATGACACCAATTTCTCTGAGACTGATACACCAAAAGTAACCACAGCATCAGCCCCGAATAGGTTCAAGTAGACTTCGACTGAAGATGGCTCAGATAAACGGAGGCAAATACAAAAGCAGCTAAATGTATCTGCTTGTTCAACTGCTTGCAATGTGTGTGTGTGTATGTGTGTGTGTGTGTATGTGTGTGTGTGCGTGTGTGTGTATGTGTGTATGTGTGTGTGTGTGTATGTGTGTGTGTGTGTGTGTGTGGATGTGTGTGTGTGTGTGTGTGCATGTATGTGCTTGTGCATGTGCGTGTCATTGGTATTTCATCTTCGCTCGGAGTCAGTAGACGTTGTGTCGCGTCCGTCGTCTGGTGGTGGCGCTTTATAAATTGTATTACACTGAATTGTATGGTACTCGCCGCACCCACGCCCACCCACACTCCCACAAATATATGTATATATATTTATTTGCATTGTATATACATGTGCGTGTTTGTGTGTGTGCATAGATGTAGGTGTGTGTGCGCGTGCATATAATATATATATATATAAACCACTGACAGATTGCTACAAGAGAGAGAGAGACAGACAGACAGACAGAGACAGAGACAGAGACAGAGACAGAGACAGAGAGCTTATTCTGTGACGCCCTTTTACTCCTATATAACTATCATGGATTTTTAGCGGACCACGTCATTAGATTTGCTTGTAATTTGCATGAGTTGAGAAGAAAATGACAAGTTCTGCGTGTTTTGGTCTTTGGAATCGGCCATTTCCTACTCAAGAACCTAAAAGAAAGGAAATAAGAGTCTGCCGTGCATTCAACTGCGAATTGAAAGACTATAGCACATGCTAAGTACATGTAACTATCTAAGACTTTAAGTTGCATATGGCTAGCAAGAAATTGTATTGTATTGTATTGTATTGTATTGTATTTGGACATTTGTAAAGCGCTTCTCTCAGCAAAAGACTTTCAGAAGCGCTCCCAGTGCGAGCAACCCCGAGGGAAAAGGCAGGATTTTAGTTTAGAAAAAGATGAAGAGAGACTACCAGAAAGGATGGCGGAGCGGACCGGTGGAGGAAGTCCATTCCACAGAGAAGAACCTATGCAGGCAAAGGATCTGGATTGAGCCATGGCGGTCCTGACACGGGGAACAAGGAGGTCAAGCCGATCAGAGGATCGAAGAGGACGCAGCGAAGTGGCAGAGAGTGGGCGAAGCATGAGATCGCAAAGGTACTTCGGAGCAAGACCCAAATAAGACTTAAGGACTAAAATAAGAACCTTGAATTGTATTCGGACAGATAGAGGGAGCCAGTGAAGTTCTTCAACCATGAATGTAGAGATGTGAGAGAATCGAGGAAGACGAGCAATCAGTCTAGCAGCAGCATTAAGTACTGACTGTAGAGGAGATAGGCGAACCTTAGGGAGACCAACAAGGAGAGAATTACAGTAGTCTATTCGAGAGCAGACGAAAGCGTGGATAATTGAGGTAAAGGTCGAAGATGAAACAGATTTTTCAAATAGCCCTGAGACGCCTTAGTTGGAAGTAGGAAGAGCGAGTAAGCTTATCAATGTGTTCAGTAAAAGTAAGAGAACTGTCTAGGGTGAAAGAAATGCCTTTGCGTCGCTATGGAAATGATCAAGTACACGCATGCAGAACTGTTTGGACACTGTCATGACGAATGAGGACAGAGCTGCTGACTGCGAATGATTTGATTAACGCATGTTTTGTGCAGAGCAGTAGTCGCGATCTTAAGAGAGTCGAAAGTAAATATTCTGGTGTTCCTGGAATATGGTGCACCATTTTGGGTGATATATATATATATATATATATATATATATATATATATATATATATATATATATATATATATATATATAGCCTATATATCCGTTTATTGAGAAAAACAATCTGACAAAAACGCAGAAATGCTAACATGAGTGATAATGGATAATTAAAGTTCATTAGAATTAAAGTTCATCAGAAGATTTTAGAATAAACTAGTAAATATACTGTCACCAACTCTTTTCTTTCTTAGTTGTGACCTACCTCAAGAACTTTCCTTATCTCTACATATAAATTGCTCAACGTCTTCTAACTGTTTAAGAATTAAATTGACACAGTTCTTTGAATGTTTCTTTCTTTCTTCAAACACAGTTTAATAACAACAAACTACACTCTTGCCTTAAAACAACTGTACTACACTGTATTGTTCAAATTCACTGTCATCAGCAGTTTCTAAGTTTGGCGCGCTAACTGCACGTGTAAAAGAATCTACCGTCAGCCAATGTTTAGGCTACTTTAGGCCAAGCGCCCACGAGCCGACAGCGCAACTAAGGCCTAAGACTAAAACGCTTAACAATCGATACACATTATATATATATCAACCTAAAGAACACCTGTGCTCATTATATATGCAAAACATTTGTTCACATTACCTCCTTCCCTTTCTTTGGATTGAGCAAATTAAATTTAAAAATTTGCGAAATCATCATGTACTAAATTATGCAATAAACTTAATACTATACAATACAGTAAATGAACAATCTTATAATCTAGATAAACAATCTGCTACAACATTTAATCGTCCTTTCTTATAATTAACTTCTACATCAAAAGTTTGCAGTGCTAAAGCCCAACGCACCAGTTTAGCAGACTTAGACATAGATTCAGTCAGATAAGTTAAAGGATTGTGATCGGTAAAGATGTGAACTTTAGATCCAATTATTATCTCTTTTAACTTATTTAGAGCCCAAACAATAGCATAGGCTTCTTTCTCTACAGTTGCCCATCTCTTCTGGGTGTCAGTCAATTTCTGACTTATAAATGATACAGGGCGTTCTATTCCCTTATCATCCAGCTGTGTTAAAACAGCTCCTACTGCAAAATCACTGCTATCACAGTACAAATTAAAAGGTTTTCCAACATCAAAAACATATAAAACAACTTTAGAGCGTACAGCATCTTTAAGTAAATTAAATGCCTGTTGATGTCTATCAGTCCAATCAATCTTATCTGGAACATGTTTGCTTGTCAAATCAGATAGAGGCTTCGCAATCTGTGCAAAATCTTTGATAAACTGTCTATAGTAACCAAAAAATCCAAGCAATTGCTTAACTTGTTTCTTCGTTTCTGGGGTTTTCAAATTAATTAAACTTTCAATTCTATCTGGATTCATTTGAATCGTTCCAGAACCAACCACATGACCGATGAACTTTACCTCACTCTTACCAAAGATACATTTCTTTAAGTTCAGAGTAATGTTATGCAGTCTCATTTGCATTAAATATGCATCTAAATGCTGTAAATGAATCTTCCAGTCATCTGAATGCACAGCAATGTCATCTACATAGGGCTCAGCAAATTCATTTATAGGCTGTAAAACCATGTTAATTGCTTTAACAAATGTTCTTCCTGAGTTGATCATTCCGAACGGAACACGAGTAAACTCGTACAGTCCATTGTGAGTAACAAAAGCAGTTTTCCATTGATCAGTTTGCTTAACAGGACAAGTCCAGTAAGCACTTCGACAATCAAAAATCGAGATCACATTTGATTTTCCAACTTTGTGCAAAACATCTTTCACAATCGGCATCGGATATTTACAATCCACAGTGAACGAGTTAATGTATCTGTAGTCGCAGGCAAGTCTCAGAGAACCGTCTTTCTTTTTAACAATTACCAACGGACTTGCCATTCTGCTCGAAGATGGTTTTATAATGTTGGCTTGAAGCATTTCTTTAATTTGTCGTTCAACTTCTGCTCGATAGATGAGTGGAATACGGTAAGCCATAAATTCTTTTTCACGAAATTCCGGTTTCAGTTCAATTTCATGTTCAACCAATGTACATAATCCAGGCTTTTCAGAAAATCGATCAGAATATTTGTTTAGTACTTCCAGCAATTGTTTTTGTTGAGTCAATGTTAAATGGTTAATCTGATCAGGATCAAGATTCAGTGAATTCTTTTCATCTTGCAAGTCATTCTTCGTCAACAACTCAACCACTGAACCAAAGTCTTCATCTTCTTCAACGATTAGTCCACAACTCATTGCTCTTGTAATGTACTTTCTGATTTTATTTGCGTGAATTATCTTTCGACAATCGTCACCCATATCAATCAAATAAGAGTACTTTGACCTTCGTTGTATGACAGTACATGGACCATGCCATCGTGAAATCAGTTTATTCGTTGAAGTCGGATATAACACAATGACTTTTTCACCCGGTTCAAATTCTTTATGTTTCGCTCTTTTGTTGTATTGATTCGTATACTGTAATTGCTTCTCTCGTGAATATGATTCTGCAAACAGTAATGCTTTTTCCATATTTGCTTTCATGTCTTTCAAGTACTTTTCTGGTTGGATTCCAATATGAGGTGGTAAATTAATTTCTCTTGTCCAACTTTCTTTTAAAATTGCCAGTGGTCCACGCGGAATCTTTCCATACACCAACATATAAGGAGCAATTCCAGTAGTTGCATTCGGTACTTCTCGTAATGCCCACACTGTAAACGGAATTACTTTGTGCCATTGCCTTGGATTGTCAACAATTACATGATGGATCATTTTCTTGAATGTTTGGTTCCATCTTTCTACTAATCCAGCTGCCTCTGGATGACCTGGCGTATCAAATCTTGGACTACAACCCATTAAATTCAGAAATTCTCTTGTCAGACTCGCAGTAAAATTTGTTCCTTGGTCACTTGTGATCACAGAAGGTACACCAACGTTCATGAACAACTCCATCAAAGCATCACATACAGCTTTTGCAGTTAATGATTTCAACAGAAACACTGTAGGCCATCTTGTGCAAGAATCGACAATACATAAACAGTACTTGTGACCTGCAGCAGATGCTGGCTCGATTGGTCCTACACAATCCATTGTAATTCTTCTAAAGGCTACATCTTCTCTTGGAATTGGAGTGATAGGAACCCTGTCCATCACCAAACTTCTTGCCTTTAACTGACATTTCTCACATGATTTGCAAAATTTCACTATATCTCTTCTCATCTTTGGCCACGTAAAAGACAACTTTATTCGTTCTCTAGTTTTCTCTTCTCCAAGATGTCCTCCAAATACTGATTCGTGAGCCAACTCCATCACTTTCATTCGTCGCTCTTTTGGTAACACCAATTGATATATCGTTTGCTCTAATATTCGATATCTCTTGTACAGTAAGCCATTTACCACGCAGAATTCAGATTCTTTATCTGGTGCTAACGTCCACCATGCTTTCAATGATTCATCTTGTCTCTGCTGTTCTTCGAATTTCTTTGCGTCTGCAATCTGCATCTGTTGTTCTTCGTCTTTCTCATTTTCTTCAAACAAATCTCCTATCGCCACATCACAATCATTATCCTCTTTCGTTTCATTTAGATTACCATTCTTGCATGCAGCCATCTCTTGTTCACTCATCTCTGCTGTTATACCGTCTTGCATTAAACTTTGTTGATCATCGCTTTCGTTTTCCTCTTCACTTGAACTTTCAGTTTCACTTTCCTCTTCGACTTCTATCACTTTCTTTCGCTGACTCTGCAATCTCGTCGTTACATTCGCTTGCACATCTCCTTGTATCATTTTCACTTGTGGCACGGCTTTAAGTTCTGCAATGATTTCTGGATGCAACAAGAATCTTTCTGTGCTTCCCATTTTTGCAATACTAGCACACATCAATGTTACATAAGGTGTAAGTGAACATTTGATTTTATGCGGAATTACCTCTTCTTCCACATCGTTACAACACAGCCTTACATCAACTTTCACTAGCTTTGCAGGAATGGCATCTCCTGCCACGCATTGTAAGTTCACTTTTCCAATCTGCTCCACCTTCATGCCTTCCAGTAATTCTTCACTAATCACCGGAACCTCTGCTCCAGAATCAATCAGTGCTTTTACTTTCACTGGTTCTTTTCCTGCTGTTCCACGAATTTCTACCTCGACGTACTGTAATAACACTTTCTTCAATGCTGTACTTTCATCTCTTCCAACCATTTCTTTCTGCATTCCATTGTGCAATAGAATTTCTTTCTGAATATCAGGTGAAAGGTGACATTTCATCACTGACTTTACTTCAGTTTCATTATTCTGATGTTCTGTGGCTTGACTTTCAGAATTACCAACCACTTGAATTCGATTCACCCTCGAATTTTCTTGTTTTCCATAATTTGAGGCTGTAACAGGAACTGGACAGAATTTCATCAAATGCCTGTCTGATCCGCAGTTGTGACAACGTTTCACCACTGCACCTCGTTGTTCGAAGCTTTCTTTTCTCTTATATGGAGTAAACGATGCATTGCCTTCTCTCGCGACAAACCTTGGTGGTGACTTGTTATATACCGGACGTTGTCTGGCCATCATCGACTCTTTATTCTCGTGAACTACCGGATAATTTGGTTTCACTTCTGCACCTCTGAACTGATTTCCTGTTTCTTGATTGCTCTTCCAATGAAAACCAAAATTTGGAGTGAACTGTTGATTTCTTTTTACATTGGGTACAAAACCAAAACTTGTCTTATTCGGAATTGCCAAACCAATTCGATTATTAACATGAATGTCTGCTAGGTCTGCCACAACACTAGCTTCGTAACAATCAGTTCCTTCCTTCGACAATACAAACTGTAGTGGACCTGGTGGTAGTGATTCTTTCAACTTATCCGCCACTAACAAATCAAACAACTTCTCAAAATTCTTATCCACTTTGCGACTTTTCACATAATAGTTCAGCAAGTTCTTCAGCCTAGCTGTAAACATTGTATACGTTTCTTCAGCTGTCTTCTTCGCATCAATAAACTTCGATCTGTACTCTCTCGGTGTCAACTTGAATTCTTTTAACAAGTGCTGTTTCACGATCTCATAATCATCTAAATCAGCGAATGACAATCTGTTTAGAACAGTTCTAGCTTTCGGAGTCATCAATGGCAATAGTAACTTCACCCAGAATTGTTCTTGCACGTTGAAACTACGAAACGCATTCTCAACCGTTTCGAAATATAATGGCACCTCCATCATATCGTTTGGCATTTTGGGTAACACGTGTTTCATGGCATCACCAATTTTCTTTATTTTCGAAACCATCGTTTCACTTTCTTCCTGTTTCCTTTTCTGTTCTTCTCGTTCTTCTTGCCTTCTTTGTTCTTGTGCTTCTCTATTTTGTTTCTCCTCTTTGAGTTGTGCTTCTTTTAATGCTATTTTTGTTTTTTCCAACTTTAAACGTTCTTGTCTTTCCTCTTCCGCCTTCTCCATGCTTTCTTTCTGTAATTTCAGTTCTTCTTGTCTAACCTCTTCTGCTCGCTCCAACTCTGAAATTCGCACTTTTTCCTTTTCTTCTTCACGTAGTCTCTTCTCTTCAATCTGTTGCTGACGTATCTCTTCGTCACTTTTCCGCGCCCTTTCAAATTCAATCATCTGCTCTAATCTTCTCCTTTCAGCATCTTCTCGATCTCTTCTCAATTGCTCTAATTGAATCTCAAATTGCTGCTTTTGCAACTCAAGTTCTGCCACACGAACTTGCTCTGCTTTCTCTTCTTTCTCTCTCTGAAGACGTAATTCTTCCTGTCTTGTATTCTCTGCTTTCTCTTCTTTCTCTCTCTGAAGACGTAATTCTTCCTGTCTTGTATTCTCTGCTTTCTCTTCTTTCTCTCTCTGAAGACGTTCTGCCTTCTCTTCTTTCTCTCTCTGAAGACGTAATTCTTCCTGTCTTATTTCTTTCTCTTCTTGTCTCCGTTTCTCCTCTCTTTCTTTCTCGTCTTGTCTTCGTTTCTCCTCTTTCTCTTTCTCTTCTTGTCTCCGTTTCTCCTCTTTCTCTTTCTCTTCTTGTCTCCGTTTCTCCTCTCTTTCTTCTTTCATCATCATCCACTGCATCATCATCTCCATAGACATAAGTCCAGACGGTTTTTCAATAACCTTTTCCACAACACCGCCGACAGCACCTTCTTCTTCTGCTTCTTCCTTAAGCCAGACTTCAGCTAGCGCTTCTAACATGTCTTCACGTGACATATCTTCCAGTTTCTCTTCTTCAAAACCAGCCTTTAACAAGCGCTGTTTTAATCTTTCAGAAGACATCTTCTTCAGTTCTGCTTGTTTTTTGACACTTAATTTCTCCATCTTACTTCTTTACTTCAGTGCTGTCCTTTCTGGAAAACACGAGTTTTCTTTTGTGTTTGAAGTATTGGGGATTGTTCTTTGTTTGATAACAACCAACTTTTATACCTTTGTCGTTGAGGCTTTCGTTGTCGTAGATTTACCAATGATTTGAATGCGTATTCACCAGTCGACGTTGTTTCGAATCCCAGACGTTGTTTCGAATCCCAGACGTTGTTTCGAATCCCAGACGTTGTTTCGAATCCCAGACGTTGTTTCGAATCCCAGACGTTGTTTCGAATCCCAGCTGCTGCTGCACCAAATATGTCACCAACTCTTTTCTTTCTTAGTTGTGACCTACCTCAAGAACTTTCCTTATCTCTACATATAAATTGCTCAACGTCTTCTAACTGTTTAAGAATTAAATTGACACAGTTCTTTGAATGTTTCTTTCTTTCTTCCTTCAAACACAGTTTAATAACAACAAACTACACTCTTGCCTTAAAACAACTGTACTACACTGTATTGTTCAAATTCACTGTCATCAGCAGTTTCTAAGTTTGGCGCGCTAACTGCACGTGTAAAGAGAATCTACCGTCAGCCAATGTTTAGGCTACTTTAGGCCAAGCGCCCACGAGCCGACAGCGCAACTAAGGCCTAAGACTAAAACGCTTAACAATCGATACACATTATATATATATCAACCTAAAGAACACCTGTGCTCATTATATATGCAAAACATTTGTTCACATATACGATATGCGACGTATTGTTGAATATACAACAATCGAGCCATGCAGTCGAACTACTAGGTTGTTATTGCTTAGTCGGCCTATAAAAGATCACGTCGTCAAATCAGATTGGATGGCCTGCATTAGATGCAGAATCCGATAGAAACCTATCAAGTGCATATCGCTTGAGTCATCAACAGGAGAGCTGGGAAGGCTGAATTATACGAGATGCATGATAGCCTACGTCACTAAGAAGCCAACCTTTCCTCGTGGTGGATTAGTTGCTGTTTAACGAAACTGCGTCATAACAAAGATGATTAGCGTCGCCCTCCTCCTTTCTCCAGGCTTGGGATTGGCACTATACCAGAATACGAGTAGTGGCGGAGTTTGAACTATTCGCCTTTTAAGTTGAGCAAGCAGTTTGTATCACAATCAGTTGCCTACAGGGACAACGCCAAATAGATTGGATCTAATGTCCCTTAGGTTCTAGATTTGTCCTGCTGACACCTCAACACGAAGTTAATTTCTAAAGCCTCGATGGCTGTAATTTACTGTTGTTGGTGATCCAATAAATGATTCACTGAATATAAGACTCTGCAAAGATTTGCTTGCTTTATCAGGTGCAGTAGGGGTCGAACCCCGCATGTAGGTACAATGTAGAGTCTAATGGCCGACGAGTGTCCAGACAGACAATGGGAGCCATGCAGACTGTCGCACTACTGTGTTGTTTATTGCGGCATAGGCGCAAATAACACGATGTGTCGATGGATGAAACCAACTTTAGACCTCCGACTATATATATACTTGGACACTGTCACTTAAAGCGACGTCATGAAAACGAGATTGCGCGTTCTGTGGCGCCACCTGTCCTCAGCAGCCGGCGATTAGTGTCCTGCAGCGGATCGGGTAGACTGGTGCAGAGAGGCTCTAGATGCATATGTAATGCATTAGCACGTTTATTATACCTTCCTTGCATTAGCTGGATCCCCCGTCTGGCCTAGGGTTCGCGGATCTCAAGCGCCGACATGAAAAAACCAGTCTGAGGACTAGATGGGCTTTCCTTACAGGGAGGAGAGAGAGGGAGACAGACAGACAGATAGACAGATAGACAGACAGACGAACAGAGACAGACAGACACAGAGACACTGAGAACTCACGAAGGACTTCCGCTTGGAAATTCCATCTACTGCATTCGAAAGAATTGCATTCTAATCAATTATATAGCGCAGAACTGAGTTTCTTCGAATGGGATTGGATTAGCCTGAAGTGTTGGCTGACCGACGGTTGGCGCCCGGACTAAGGACTAGTCCTCCCGCACTAAGGACTAGTCCTCCCGCAACGCTATTGCGCAGACGAAGTAGGCCTAGAGCAGTAATGCGAACCACATGCATCGAATTTAACCGCTCGACTTACAGGACTACTTGCGCCGTTCTTAATTGACACTCGGAAAGTGCTTACTGCACTTCGATCAGCGTGCACTTCTATCCGCACAAGTGCACACACAAGTGCAGTGCGCATGCCGTTCAAACGACTGCCAAGCGAGGCGTTGGTCAACAGAGAGAAGCTACTCAGATGAACGTTAGTCTGTCTTTATTGGCCACGGACGCAAACAGCACGCCACTAGTAAACAAAATTATACACGATTCGAGACAGCATTTTAGGAAGCTTAATGAATACTTCTGCGGCGCTACGTTTAGATCCACAATCCATTTGACGATCTGTTAGAACTTGCTATCGAAGAGGAGTTTTGGGCCTACAAATGTGCAACTGTAATTGCAATAACAATCCCGAAACGATGCTGAAAACACAACAATAGACGCTCACAAAACAGTGAGTAGGCGTGATAATTACGGTTTTATTCGCATGTTTTTGCGCAGGCTTCTCTAATTAAAGTGTCTCAATGGACACTGTAGTTCTGTTTTCACATCTATCGACTGAAACAGCGCAGAAATGCAGCTGTAATAACAACAAACAATAACACTCTACTAACTGGTCAGAGGGCGCCATTTTCCCTTTTCCTACTGATTGAGCTTACAGTGATTTCCAATGCCTAAATTCGAAGCCAGAAGCAGTGTTCACAAACCGATACGTTACCATTGATCATTAACCAATATGTTACCGTAGAACTTTATACGAACACAGAAAGACCGCTCCAAAGGCCAATGACGCATTGCCCCTCCCACGGAGAAGTGGTTACAGTGCTATACATTTGCACTCAGTTGTCAATGAAGAAATTGTGGGCGCGGTCACTTGATTCCAAGTGGTCGCAACAAATTTTGAGGAATTTTCTAGTCACCTGGACACTGAATCGATCATTGCACATACAGAAGAATTAATATCTCCAGTGCGTTTAAGTGATGCTCAACGACGTACATCTTTTAGCTATTGCCCTCTATAAGGTTATTAGACCTCCAAGATAGACGAACGATTCAATCCGCTAACCAACTGTTTCTCCTTGGATGTCGATAGCTATTGGTGTCTCTTTTGGTTTGTTCAACATCCAGTTGTTTTACCTGCATGCGTTAATAATCATATACTAGTTTCCAAGGTAGAATTAATTAACTTTGCTTCTTGAGAAATTCCCAACACAAACTCCGGAACTCCGAATACGAAAATTTTCTTCGTAAGTTGCTTTGTAAGACAAATAGGCCTATATATGTGTTAGGACGGATGTCCTGCACATGAAAATGTTGCGAGAAACGTGTAAAAGTAGTCAGATGTACGTGTTGCCCGATACACACGTGCCTCGAGCGGCAAAACGCCGAGACTTGATCACGGTTGAGCTTCCCTATACCAGAGACTAAGAGAACGACTTGTGCCTCGTAGTAATGGCGGAAGTTCAATCAATTTTCGTTTAATTCAGTAAATCCAGCCGACATGAACGCAACTGGTTACAACTTACAAGTAACACCAAGTAGCTGTAGAGCCGAACTTGAGTTAGTTATTGAAGACAGTTACAAGTTATTATGAGAAAATTAATATATATCTTTGAACAGGACTCGCGGAATGTAGTTAGTAGTTACGCTTATCTTTGGTAGGGAGGGTGAAGTTGTGCTAGGACATAAGTCATATTTGTTATGTCGTGTAGATGGGAAGATCCCGCGGAGGACATGGCATGGTTCCCTACAGATGGCCCCAAACAGGCCAGCGTCAGCGGCCTCAGCCAGATGCGCCACGCCTAGGGCTGCGCATAAGAGGAAGCCTCTTCGCTTCATCCGGTTTGACATACATTGCAATTTATCCTTGTCATTCTCACTGGCATACCTCCACCAGGCGGGGGAGGCATACATAAGGTGTGCCACTTTGGTTGCCATAGCCACCTCATGCAGCGCGAAAGGGGACTCTCTCAAAACCCTGAGTGCATGCGTATAGAGAAAAGGAACTTGAGGTTAAGACCTTTTCTATATGCTTTGTCATGTGCAGGTCGGAGCTAAGGGTCATCACTAACACTCTAATGGTGTCAACCCTTTCAGCGCCTTGGATGACGACGGGTATGAATGACCCGTTGTGACCCCTGCTGGTGAAAATTATTTCACGCGTCTTGGATGGATTTAGCCTCAGATTATTGATTTTTTTCCAGCGGCTATTCCTAAAGCTTCTATTGTATTTTCGTTTATTGATCTACTCTAGCTGTCATAACGCAGCTAGTTACAAGAATTCATTCATCGATAGTTACTGTTGGCTACAGTAAAACGTGTTAAGGCTTAAAGAGTCATGCTGGGTCAGGTAGATAAGCTTGGCTTTATTGTCTAGATATGGGACTCTAATAAATGTTTTTAAACATCATGCGTGGAATGAAGTTTTTATCGTCTTTGAAGATAACGGGCAGAGACAGTATACAGCCCTCTGTTTAGGTAGAAAAGAGAAGTGAAGCCATGCGTATGGCAATGGGTTCAATTCACCCCGCGCCTTCCCAAGTAATATCGGGACCGCGACCACCACATTCCTTTCCATCACCTCCTCTTTGTTGTCGGGCGTCTTGAGCTTACAGTTTATTGGTCTCATTTGTTGGTCCCAATCCTCTCCTCGGCCTCATTTTCCAGTGGTCGAGTCTGACTTTGTTTTTCTAGTGTAATTCGTTGTGGTCGTAGTAGTTGTCGAAATAGTAGCGGTTGTTGCCGTTATCATTGTCTTCGTTGTTGTTGTTGCTGCTGTTATTGTTCATGTAGCCATCTTATTACTTCCTGTCCCAGTTCCCGGCCCCAGTTCCCGGCCAGATGTGCGTACCTTGGTAACCATACTTTAAAAGACACGGCCACGGCATATGTCCGTTTACATGGGTGCCCATCTACATGCCCCTTGCCCTTTTCTAGTCTGTTGTCTTTCGAATCTTCTCTGGAACTAAGATCTGGAATATCAGTGTGTCTCCCTTGCTCTGTTTCTGGTCTTCGGGACCTTGTTGGGCTCTCCCAGTTAATTTTGTCCACAGGATACTAATTCGAATGCATTGTTGTTTGTAGGGAACCATCAAATGCCATGCCATTATGGAAATCTTCAGATACACGATACTGCATCGAATAGATTATGCTACATTAGACTAGACTCGACTAAATTAGATGGGATTAAAATAGACCAGGTGACGACCGCTCTGTTTCTCCTTTCGTTTGTTGTTGTCTGTTTGCAAATGTTGCAACGCTAAGCGCAGGGCAAAGATTATTAACAAGCGCTGGGTCAAGTGAGATGGGTTGTCCTAAGATACCAAATGAAGAACAAAATCCTGTTGTGAGAAGACCATGGCAGAGATGGAGGAGAGAAGGGAAGGGAAGAGAGGATCTGTTACGATGGGTGCATTTAGGATGTCTAATTACTAATTAGTCGACGACTGATGATTACTGCACACGAAGCCGGCTTTTTTCTCTAATTAAGGATGACTAATTACAGGATTCACTTTGTCCAACCTGGTTCAGTCACGGACATTTCTCCAATTTGCACCTGAGCAGGTTTGCTTATATACAAATTTATGTATGTACATACTAATGGGTATACGCCTACATGTGCACATGTGCTTGTGTACGAATGTAAGTATGTATGCATGCATGTATTTATGTGATTGAGCCGCAGCGATGACACAAACTTCGTTCTCTTTGTAGAACATAATATTTAAATTTGCTAATAGAAGACGTCTTCCAACGTGCTATATCGTCAAACCTCGCCGCTTATCTACCTCTGGAAAAAACCGAAACTCGACTGTACTGTATAGATGCACAAACACTCGGTCCACATATCCAGTGCAGTTATATCATTTGGCATCTCAACTCTACAGCAGTGCCATATATATAAAACCCATACATCACCAAAAAATGTTGCTCTGATGAAATCCCAGAATATGAATCAATAATAATAATTAACAACCGTTAGTATGTATGTATGTTTATGTATGTACATGTATGTATGTATATATATGCATTATGCATGTATGTATGTATGCATGCATGACATTGCATGTATACATGTATGTATCACGTAGGGACTCTGGGCAAGTCCTTCACTCGCAATTGCTCATGCGCTTCGGCGTGAAACTCCGATTCAGTGTCCGCGCTGTAGTCGGGAGCACCTCTGAGTAGAAATCTTGAAGGGGAGCTATAACAAATGCTCATAAATACATACATACATACATACATACATACATACATACCTCATCTCCATTCTGAGCCTCTTCATGCCATTCGCATGTCTCGTGGCTGGAGATCCCTTGACCCGAGGCTTGACCGTCGGATGCTTGGCGAGTGGCGACGCACTTCGCATCTCCCAGCTGTCTTCTCCGCCATCGATGCCCTAACGGTCAACCTCTACACTTCTACCATGAACCAGCTTATTGACACCATGCTACCGCTTCGGGAAGTAAGGACTCGCTGCCGACCTTTGGCCGTCTGGTTTGACAGCGACTGCCACCAAATACGTCGTCGCTCTCGCTGCCTAGAGAGGCGTTTCCGTCGGACACAGGATCCGGCCGATCGACTGGCATGGATCATCCAACTTCACACTCTCCACCAGCTGTATACCTACGGAAGTAGGCAGCCCACTGGAAAAACTTGGTCCTACGAAATAAGAAAAACCCGAAACGATTATGGTCATCCATCTCCGGTCCTATGGAACGCTCTTCTCGACTGCCAGAGTACCTCCTTCGCAGCCAGTGACTTCGTCGCGATGATTTCTACCAAGATGGAGAACCTCCGAGCTTTTACAGCTGACTCACCTCCGCCTTTCATCGCGTCGACTGATTCCGTCCTTGATGGATTTCGACCGATTCTGGAGACTGACCTACGACACCTGCTCGTTTCCTCGAACTTAGGGTCTTGTGAACTGGACCACCTTCCTTCATTTATCATTGCTGATATTGTTGATGACAATGATCCTTTTCTACGACGCTCCGTCCCCTCCTCTGTCTTTAACTCTGTTGTACATGCCTTCATCTGATCCCGAAATGATTACTGTAATTCTCTCTTGGTTGGTCTTCCAAATGTTCATCTCTCCCCGTCTTCAGTCTGCTCTAAATGCTGTAGCCAGACTAATAGCCAGACTTCCTCGCTCATCTCACATCTCTGCTTTCAGGTTTGACCACCTTCATTGGCTCCTTATTGCCCGGGTTCAACTCAAGGTTCTAACATTATTCTATCGGTCGTATACTGGACGAGCTCCTGAGTATCTACGTGACCTCATCCGCCTGCCGACCTCAGCCACTTCTCTCCGCCCACTACACTCACTTGACCGGCATGACCTCTTGTCCTGAGAGCGAGGACTGCTATAACTAAAGCACGAGCCTCTGCCTTCATTGGTCCTGCACTGTGGAACCAGCTTCCCATTCGACACGTTCCTCCTTATTAACTGGTGGGCCAAGTGCCTCTTTTCGTTGTCTCAAGACCACTTTCATTTCCCTGGGTCTCTCGCACTGGAAGCGCCTCTGATTGGTGTGCACTGCGAGAGGCGCTATATGAATTTATAGATACAACACAGTACAATACAATAAAATATATGTATGTATGTATGTATGTACGTATGTATGTATACATGTATTAATGTATGTAAGTATGTATATTGGTATTTGTGTATGTAGCCTATGTATGTATGTATGCATGTATGTATGCATGTATGTATGTATGTATGTATGTATGTATGTATACATGTATGAATGTATGTAAGTATGTATGTATGTATATTTTATTGCCACCGTTTCAAAATATTAAGCATACAATTTTCCGCTCTGATTATTTGTATTTGTGTATGTAGCCTATGTATGTATGTATGCATGTATGCATTTTAGTCGGGGTCCCACCTTCATCCCTTCGTTGCTTGAAAACTTTCTTATTTGCCCGGGCTGTCACGCTGAGAGCGCCTCTGAATAGCTAGTACTGTAAGAGGCGCTTTACTAATTCTCAGATACGATACGATGTATGTATGCATGTATGTATACATGTATGTATGTACGTATGTATGTATGTATGTATGTATGTATGTATGCACGTATGTATGCATGCATGTATACATGTATGCATGTACGAATGCATGTATGTACACACGCAATGAGATAGATCATCTTCACTTTGATCTATGAGTCCAATTCATTTTTATAGCCAGTTTTTAGTTTACTTTAATTTGAACTTTTTTTTGTAATTTTCCTTAAATCTGTTTTCCCAGGCGATCGGTCGGTCGATCAGTGCCTCCTACATCATCATCATCATCATCATCATCATCATCATCATCATGAGCAGCAGCAGCAGCAGCAGCAGCAGCAGCAGCAGAAGCAGCTACTTGGAAAGGCATTGCGGCAATTTCCTTTCTGTCAGCGACCGACATTGATCCGCCTTCGCGAAAGACATCCCTGTAGTAATTCCTTGACGGATCACCTGGGGCGCCAAGCATCTTACTTCTGCTGCGCTATTTTTTCCATAATCAATCATCGACTTACGGTGCGTTCATTATAATATACAACACCCGATAATTTATCCCCTCCTCTTCACTGAAAGGCGGGTAAGCAGGAAGACAGGCATAAGTAGATCTAAGGTGGACAGTTAGCGGCGAAGATGGATGAAGTGATATGCGCGGATGTAGGCTTACACGAGATCCCTAAATAGACTTGTAACGGCTGAGTAGCCACTACGGAAGCGCTTGCCAATATCAGTAGGTCTA
Source organism: Aporrectodea caliginosa (assembly GCA_020284085.1). Classification (NCBI taxonomy): domain Eukaryota; kingdom Metazoa; phylum Annelida; class Clitellata; order Crassiclitellata; family Lumbricidae; genus Aporrectodea; species Aporrectodea caliginosa. The sequence continues at coordinate 875,649 of JACEVL010000263.1, read as the reverse complement.
ACCACTATTGTTATAATCTAGTAGCAAATATATATAATATATATATAGGTCATTATATATAATATATATAGGTCATTATATATATATATTATATATATAATGACCTATAAATATATTTGAAGAAACTAAATATAGCGCTTTTTAGTTACCTAACAAATGCGCTGCAAAAATGGTAGTCTGACTATCTAAACAAGTTCGTTTTAAGACAATTTGAAAATGTTTTGCTGCACAGAGCCGAATGCAACAGAACATCAACGCCATATGACTGTTGCAAGAGGATGTTCAATGCATGAGAAGGCACGACGAACTCGAGTCAAAGTATAACACGAGGCCTAAAGTACAGTCTATTAGAGTCTATTAGGAAATATAGGCTGTATGACCTTAATTCCTCAGGCTACCGCACTCTCACCTTAAAATAACCGATACGAAGGTGTACAGTACGTCTACAAGTCAACAAATAATGAAGCAAGACAACAGAGACACCTGTCCCAAGTTGTTTACACTAAGCGAGTCACATTATAAAACGATAAAGCCAGAGAAGCGGAGCTTGGCTTAACAGTTTACAGACGAACCGACCCGCAACGCATGCGCAATAATCCCGACCTAGCGAACCATTGCTAATACATAATGGCCCAGATGTGCGCCTTTCAACAGTGTTTGTTATAGTCTTTCTCTCACAGGGATCATGATTTATTAGGTAAAGGTTGCAGACTATGCAAACGGTTTCCATCAGCATTCGGTAGACATCGCTCACACCTAGTGACATCTTCGTTCAAAGGTTTTGAGCGAGGTGACATGAAAATGGAAACGTATACCCGTAATCGTAAACTCCAAGCTTTTAAGGCGCCACTCGAAAGCCAAGCGCAGGGCACCAGCTTATTCACGAGCGCTGCGTCTAGTCAGGAGGGTTGTGCGGTTGTCCAATGGAGTAGTCCGAAGGAGGTCCGGGTTCCAGAGGATCAAAGGGGGCAGAGTAGCTGCTAAGATGGGTGTCGTTTAGGTCGAGAATTGGAGTGTACAGGATCAGGTAGGGCCAGTCCCAAGCCTTGAAAAAGGAGGAGGGCGACGTCGACGGCCATGGTAGCCATAAGATGTTGTTAAACACTGGAATTACTAGGTCTAGACATGAAAATGGCTCCAATCGAAAAGTTGGAGAACCAGATTGGTCACTTGAAGTAGTCTAGACCTAACCGGTAATCCACCACTGAATTAGCATAAGTGTTCATATTATGATATTACGTTATTTGGTGGCGAATAAAACTTACTTACTTACTACTTACTTACTTACTTAGATCTGGTTGTCTTTTGGCAGTCTTTCGCTCTTTGTTGAATAGATTAATAGGACTGCGCTATTATTTACGATCCTGCATGTTAGATCCATCAGTTAGATCTACATTGCATCTCGACAATGCATTGTAGGTTTCGCCCTGTGACTCAAACAGTGGAAGTAGTGTTGGAAGCAAGTATAATTATTCTTTATTAAACCGGTTGCAGAAGAGCCGCACTCCGGTGTACAAACATCATAGGACAAAATACAGAATCAATAGAAGTACAGCATTCTTCCTAAAAATGTTTTCCTCATAATTGTTGTCAATAAGAGTCAAAACCCTGTCATGAGATCGTGGGTGAAGGGCATAGCCGCAGAGGTTGTTGATGCCATGGTGGGAGCAATATGTAAAACATGCCCCAGGTTGTTTAGAACAGCTGTGAAGAGACCGATATCCGCCTGCCAACAGAGCAGGTCAAAGGTTGGGCTATCGCCGGAATGCCCGGATCATCCTACTTACGATGGATTGGAGCCTGTTTTCATCCTGTCGACGAGTAAAACCCCACCATGCTGGGCTAGTGTACAGCAGGCGTGCCAGAGTCGTGGCGCGAACCACATGAAATAGGTCTGGGCCATTGAGGCCATGAGCAGTTAAAATGCGCAATGGATACCTGGACTGTAACATATATATCAGACTTATGTGCGCTTCAAAACAAGGTCTGAGTGTTTCCATGCGACCAACATTAGACAAACCTATTCCCATGTTTATTGCCCGTCGTATCGACAGTTTCGGTAACCTTTGAACTTAGCTCAAACGCAGATGTGTAGGTCGACTTTACGCATAATATTTATGCTTCGGAGCAGGATTTGAAATGATGCTGCGTCTCTGTGTTTGCTTCCAATAACATGGTTGCATATGTCTGTCAAAACATCTATTCAGGAGGCCAAAATGCTTCATGTTTTTAAAACAGCTAAAAGGTATACTATGTAACTCTTGGCATTTGCGTTGATAGCCGATATTGTAAAGCACCCTAGAAGTAGCTAATTGGTATACAAGTGATGCTACATAAGTTGTCGTAATTACAATTACAATTGCAAATTTCAGAAGTGATTAAAGATTCGCCACAAGAACCACAAGCACGAGGCACGTGGGTTCACAGTGTCTTTAGAATTAGCTATGGGAGTCTATAAATTGTGAGCGACTCAAATACACCAGCTATCCCAATAGTTGCCAGAACTCGGTGCTCTTAAGCTTACTCGAAGCGGACGTGATCAAGTAGGCCTACATACCTTGAAGCTTTCATTCATTCACTCATTCATTCATTCATTCATTCATTCGTTCGTTCTGCAAATGATGATTGAGTGTTTGCTGCTGAAAACTATGAACCGTCAAAAATGAGTTACGCCAAAAGCATAGACTTTATGCGTCATATGAATCAAATGTCTTGAATACAGAGGTCAAATATAAATGCACACGTTTTTATAGGTCTACAGCTCATTTTCAATGGATTGATCGGGTGAGATCCGTCACCATCTCTCTCCGTTTGAATGGGCGCCACGCCATGTCAGGTCCCCGTGTGCACGGACCGTGCTAACCCAAGATTTACATTTCCTAAAAAAAGCCACCATCCGCAAGCGAGCCGCAAAAAAGGCCCGCGATCCGCACGCACTTTGTCATGTAGAAGTGCATGGCATTGGACATCGCCAATTTAGAGAGTTTTTGTGAATGCAGCTTCAATTACTAACCACAGAAAGCTTTAGGCCTATATCGTTATGGGTCGGATGCTAAATTACAAGCGGAAGCCTACTTGCGATCCCGTGACTTTAGTGTGGTTGGCTATAAACATAGACGAGATTTGTTATCCTACGCACCAGGGAGCGTTTCCGAGTCATTTCTTAACGACTGACGTTGCCAGCACTGCTACACACAAGTTCATTTGCATAACAATTGGCAAAGAGCATAATATAATGGATGGACAAAGGTACTGAGCCAGAACTCATTCAGTCATAAACATGAGACACGCTTAACCAAAAAGACCAGATTTATAGCCTATGCAAAGGCTCGGCATTAACCGGCCTTTGACGGTTGAATCAATAATATAATAAAAAAGCCAAATGTATCGTAAAAGTCTAAAACGTTAAGTTTTACGACTGAACTAACCTGTAAGATGCTGCTGCTTCCGGCGTCGAAAAGTATCATCCTTATGCACTGAATCGAAGTGAAGTCATTGTCGATAGAAAACCCGTTTTCTCGTTTGCGTTTTACTCTTTCGCCCTCTCGCGGCAAGTTCTGACGGCGTTCACGGCAGGCAACCGTCACTAGTATACAGCGTCTAAATCAGTGGAAACTGATCCGCGCTTAGACAACCGCCCGAAATTGGTCCAAAATGACCCCCGGGGACGCATTGGACGAGTGGGCGGTTGCTAAAACCCACACACGGCTGGCGCCACATAAATGCTTCGCTTGTGCACGGACCATATTGGTCGCCTGTGACGTGTCGTCGCCTGTATTAGCAGAACGCTCGATGTCGCCGCAGCGGTTAGGCCAGCAGCAGCAGCAGCAGCGGTGGCTAAGTATGAGTTATTGCTGACAGAAGGGTAATGCCCGGCCACGACGTCGTCCCGTGCCACCGGAGGCCATGCAGCAGCCGCCGCCGGGATGAAGGCCTCTGCGTGCGACCCGTCCGTCCCTTCAACAGATCTACGTCGTCGTCGGCACTGATTAGGTTCGTCATTTCAAAGGTATAACACGCCTGGCTTTATGTGGCGCCCGACTGCCAACTGCTTTGAACAACGTATACACAGACCTAATAAGACTAAACGACGAAGCGGGATAAGTAAGCCCGTTAAAAAGCATTATTGCATCTATACAACCAGCTATAGAGCCTATACAGTTATATACAAACCATAGACCCCTTAAATAACAGGACTGTAGGCGCTCAGCCTCGGGACTTGTAACTTGGGTCCATTCTCAATTTACACTTTTTATCACATAAAATGAACGAATAGTCCGATTTGCATGAACTCTTCTTTGTTCTGTTTGCCTCAGCGAGGGCTATATTGGGCGAAAATATTGACGCTAAATTCTGGATAATTCAAGGTCATTTCAAGGTTAGAAAAATTGAAATCTAGCAAAAATCAGAGAAAAATGGCCATATCTCAGCCAATAATTCTTGAAATCAGCTAATTCTTTCTTGCGTTTCTCTTCCAGATAAGGGCTACCTGGAATAAGAAACAAGGCTATCAAATGTAAGGCGATCCAAGGTTATTTTAAGGTCAATTTTAGAAGAAAATCATAGGAAATAGCCATAGCTCAGACAAATATTATTACATTTTAATTATTCTTACACCAATTTGCCCATGCCGATATGGGCTACATTCGAGAAGACAGTACCTAAAGGTTCAAATATTCCAAGGTCATTTCAAGGTCAGAAGGTAAAAATCAAAACAAAATGACCATAATTTTTATCTCAGCTAAATGTTGTTTTATTTGATTGATTCTGTGTAATGGTCACTGGTCCTTGATGCTGACCTTTTGTCCTTGAAGTGACCTTGGGTGAATCCAGGGTCATTTGAAGGTCAAAGGTCAAAATCAAGGAACAATGACCATTACACAGAATATTGTTTTATTCGGGTGCTTCTGTGTTATGGCAATTCTCCATATATTTGTACCTTTTGACCTTGAAACGACCTTGGCTTACTTCAAGGTCATTTGAAGGTCAAAGGTTAAAATCAAAGAACAATGACCATTACACAGAATCACCCAAATAAAATAACATTTGGGTGAGATATGGTCATTTTCTTTCGATTTTGACCTTCTGACTTTGAAATGACCTTGGATTATTTTAACCTTAAGGTACTGTCTTCTCGAATGTAGACCTTATCGGCGTGAGCAAATTAGTAAAAGAATAATTAAAATATAACAATATTTGTCTGAGCTATGGCTATTTCCTCTGATTTTTCTCTTAAATTGACCTTTTTGACCTTAAAATAACCTTGGATCGCCTTACATTTTATAGCCTTGTTTCTTATCCCAGATATCCCGTATGTAGAAGAGAAAGGAAAGAAATAATTAGCAGATTTCAAGAAATATTGGCTGAGATATGGCCATTTTTCTCTGATTTTTGCTAGATTTCAATTTTTTTGACCTTGAAATGACCTTGAATTATCCAGAATTTAGCGTCAATATTTTCGCTTAATATAGCCCTCGTTGAGACAAACAGAACAAAGAAGAGTTCATGCAAATTGGACTATTCGTTCATTTTCTGTGATAAAAAGTGTAAATTGAGAATGGACCCAAGTTCCAAGTCCCGAGCATGAGCGCCTATAGTCCTGTAATTTAAGTAGTCTATGATACAAACAAACAGCATGATTAAAGAGGATTGAAATATATTGTAGGAGACTTACTATTATGATTATGATGTGCATAGCATGAAAATAATGCATAGCTGCCCTCAATCATGTTTTATGCGTACAATCGAAAAGAACAAACGGACAGGTGTGTGAAACTATGCATGTAGACTGAACGCTAATAATAGGCCTAGAGTCAATATTTATCTGATGTCATCTGTAGTTTATGTTCTCTATGTTTCTGCTTTGTGATTTCTAGGTCTACTGCTGGAATTCGCGCTTTAAAGACGATTCATAAATTCCGAAGTGATTTCGCCCGTTGACACCCGGAGACACGTAAACGCCTCCTCATGAAATCCACCTGTAGCGGGTCCACATACTGTAGCGGCGATAGTGTACGCTGTTATATCGGCCTCCTGTGGAATGACTAACATAGTTTTCATCGGTATATCATTTATATCAAGAGATCTTGCATCGTGAATTATGTCAAGGCGTTTATCGCGGACTCGCGGTGCAATGTTGGCCTTTGCACCTGTACACGCTAAGTCCGGATTTCAAATCTCGTTGCTCATGTGACATTGACCTTAACTCGTTTGAATTAACCCATGTAAGCCGTGAGCTATTGTTTGCTTAGTTTTTTTAGTTTGCTTATATGTGCACGTTGTGCAAGTCCCTGCTTCAACTGTCATGAAGCATCCAATGTCCTATAGTCTCGTGGCTCTTAAAACCAGAATTCGCCCCAGTCTACTGCAAACCGCACAAGAGGAACTTGATAGAAATTAGCGATAATTACATAACATTGACTAATTACAACCACTCAATATCCCTTGTGTAACTTTCACTACAAAACCAAATCGAAGACTACATGGGTTTCTAGATCGCAGGACGGCTACAACAAAAATAAGTTTAGATGTCCTGAGATCAATGCACATATTATTATAGTGTAGATATTAAGCTAAACAATTTTAAACTTGCAGGAAACCTACTTTCCGCTTTCTACAACTTCTCTAAAGTGTGAAATGATAATTTTTCTTTTAGCATAAGCAGCAAATGCAGAGGACCTACGAGGTGAAAGGTCACAGTACAATATAACAGAGCAGGTGTCTGAAATATAAAATTAACTAATAGGCCTACTTCAGAATAATATTATCACAAGAAATATTTACAATTACGAAAGTCGCACTTTCAGAAGTAATTCATGTAGGCCACAGTATTGTTGGTAGACAGTAATAGGATGGCAGGATATTAAACATATGCGAGCGGGATGATGATACTTCGTCCGAAATAGGTCAATGTTGCTATTTATCACGAAAAACACCTGACCGCAGCTGATCTTTCTATAGCACCTCGTTATACAAAATGTCAGCTACCGCAACAGCCAACAGGTTACCAAAATCCTCATTAAATGTATAATGGGACTATTTGGGTTCCATAAATAGGAAGATCTGGTAGGCTACGTTATTAACGGGGGACTAGGCCTAGCTAATAGTAGCTATAGAGAAAACTGAGAGGAGGCTGTTTGGATATACATGTACAAATGAATTTTATAATTGACATTATTCTCATCCCAGAGAGGGGTATTAAATTTATAAGAAAACAAGATGAAGTTTGTTTAAGTTTGTTTAAACTAGAAAGTACATCAATCTAAAATAGCACGAGTCACGCGCTGTTGGAAGTTGAAACCCACAGAACTCTGAATGTCCAAATCCACACATCCTTCAGAGCTTCTGGTCACGTGATTTATCCAGGGCGCTAAACACGGGGAGGGGGAGATGGAACAGCAATTTGGCAACCTTGAACCAGCCGAGGATGATGTATCTGTTCATCAGAAACCAAGCCGACTATATCAGGTAACTCTATCATTATGACATACTAAACGCTTGTAGGAAGAGCCACCCACGCTGGAAACCAAACCAGTTAGAGTAGGCTAATGGTGCGCCTTCCAATAATTGGATGCTGCCTCTTCAACACCATAATAAATATAGGCCTATGAAAGCCATGCAGGTCCAGACAGATGATACACAATATTATTATAATAATATTATATTTCATTTTGTTTTTTAATTTATATTTTATTATATATACAGTTAATGCAATATTATTGCGCTAACTGTAGGACTAATGCTGCTCCCTTAGTTTGCTGCAACCTTATAAAATAGTTCTCTAAAGTACTTTTGGTAAGCAAGTTCAAGAATTTTCAACCAGCTCCAATACGACATCTTCTCTGTAACAAGCCCAGTTCCACCACATCTCATACCATCCCAGCCATTGGTTTTGAAATTGTACCCTGTGATGAAAGCTATAGAAGCCAAATCGTGATGAATCCAAGTTTCTGTGAAAACCAAAACCGTGGGCAGAGACTGGAATGGCAGTCGCGGAATGTCGGATACTTTGTGGTAAAAGCTTCTGCAGTAAAAGTGTATAATAATGGCAAATCGATTAGAATGTTGCATCTGATCCAGAATGCATTTATATTAACCTAAACATGTTATTATTGTAAAACTATCTGACCAAACAAAGCTATACGTCGTAATTCACATTGGTGTCTGTTAACAGATGCCTATTTCGATCTTCTGACATTTTAGTCTTCTTCGTAATCGTAAAAATCATAATCGTAAACTTCAAATTTCCAAAGCGCGATTTGAAAACTAAGCGCAGGGCCCCAGCTTATTCATGAGCGCTGGATATTGACTGTTGACAATGACATAGACGAGATTTGTTATCGTACGCTTCAGCGAGCGTTTCCGAGTCATTTTTATACGACTTACGCTATAATCATTTGCATAACAATAGGAAAAACGTATATAATGAATGGACAACGGTCCATTATCGAATAATAATTATTATTTTCGGGGACAAGATTTTCTTTATAATAATCAGAGGGATGAAATACAAGATTATTCAGTCTTCTAACAGTATCCTTGCATCATTTACCCAATTGCTCATGCGCTTCGGCGTGAAACTCCGACTCAGCGTCCGCGCAGTAGTCGGGAGCGCCTCTGAATGGGCAATCTGGTAGGGGCGCTATAACAAGTGTTCAAATACAAAATACAATACAATACAATTTACAGTCTCGCATTGCGATTATATAGGCCTAGTAGGCAATTACTGAACTCATCATTTTCAACATAATCATAAAGGGACATACATACTTAGGCCTATATGATAGGCCCTACTATATCGACAGAACCATTGTATATTACTGTAATCTGGTGTTAGAGATTAATATCAAGGCAGAAATGCAGAAATTGGATCTAGGCCTACATCTTACATGCTGGTACGCTAATTCTTAAATGAGGAACGGACAGGCTATATCATGTGCAGATAGAACAAAAGACATCACTAGGCTATCAGTTACTTAAAAAATTCGCCAGGAAATGAAAGAAGTCAGATGGAAATTAACAGTTTTCAGTAGAGATCAGATTACTAAACATAGTAAGGAGGACATTAGACCTACAGCCAATTTTATTTTTTAAAGTTAATAATCCTTTGGTATACGTCCATGGGCGGAGTTTATCAGGGGCTAGGGGGGCTAAGCCTCCCCCCATGAACCCACAGACTTGACCACGCGTCATTAAGGTATAGTGATAAGGTATAGTTCAAACCACGGAATATCCTAACACTTTACTATATCTCATGAAATAGCCATCCCATCTGCACATGTGACTTTGGTCCCAAGGCATGCATAGCAGCCACAAGAAGTCAGAGGACTGTTAAAGTAACTTAAAACTGCGTCATAAATTCGAGACCATCGTTGTTTCTAGCTATACACTTGGACAACCTGAATGCATTGATGATTCAGCACGCGCCAGCAATGGACGCAAAGAACCAATGCATTCACCCTGGTACAATCAGCTGTATCTGCCTGTATGTGATACATTAATTGGCCAGTTGGAGTTCCGTTTGGACAAGGACAGTTTGATCATGGCCAAATCCGTTGATGCTGTGTTGCAATGCGATAAGGATGGAATCAAGGCGCTCGTTGACAAATACGCCGACATCCTTAACATCAATCCGCAAGTTCTGGCATCCGAAATATATAACTCTTTTCAAGCATGGAAAATGAAATTACCTTTGATGTAATTCAGAAGGAAATGACTGAAGCTGTTTAACCTCACTATTAGGTCTGCAGAATGGTGTGGTTAGCACTAGCGTGCCTGTGGGTTCAGCAACCGCTGAGAAAAGTTTTTCAGCGATGCGACGCACAAGAAACTGGTTGCGATCAACCATGGGAGAGGAATTACGCTTTTCTTTGCTGGCTCTTCTGAGCACTGAATGTGATCTGACGGCTGCCTTAGTCCCCGAAGACCTGGTTCTCATGTATGCAAACTAGACGCTTACAGCTGCATTAGCGTATACAGTCGACTATTCGCAGTTTTTTTGGTGTAAGGCATTATGTATTTTTTAAGCAGTAAAATCCTTCCAAATCTTCTCACCAGAAGGCCAAAATTAGTACCAAGTATGCTCAAAATATCTGTGGCGGCTGGGGCTTCGCCCCACCCCCGACTGAGGGGGTCAAATCGCCCCCAAACACCTCCGCTTGAAAGGGGGACCGCTTTCCGGCGGGGAAGGGGAAGGGAGGTGAAGGTATGTTTTAGCCCCCATGAACTAAAACCAAACTCCGCCCATGTATACGTCATAGATGTGTCAATTTACACTTCTTCTTGGTTGGTGATGTCGTATGTCTCACGTATCCTTGGCCGTTTGTTGTCCAGGCGGCCAGGCCCGTCTACAATTATAGAGTCTACGCTTTCCCTTAACAACTTTTATGCCTAGATAACAGACGCCTTCTTGGTCAGATATTCGTTGACGTATATATATATATATATATATTATATATATGTATATATATATATGTATATATATACGTAGGCCTACATTAGATTTATCTTCGAACTGTTGGTTCGAAGGTTTCATCTGCAATGTTATGCTTCGTCACGCACTAGACAACTAGAAAATCGTATAATTATTGGTCGGTATTTATCAATCCTGGAGCCATTAATTCCAGGCGCTGCAGCTGTAGAGAGATATCTTGTTTCGTCAGACTGACGCCAGGTTTCTCGCTGCAGCAGAAAGCAACTAATCGATCTCAGATGGCGGTTGATCCTTCCCGGTTGCAGTGGGACCATGTCCGGCTTCAAACTCAACAAAGTGAAGCTTATGATTCCACAAGAACGAAACACGTTAGGAGTAGGCTAGCTAGAAAATAACTATCATGTGAAAAAAAACTATACATGAGTAGGCTAACTCGTTGCTTTCTATTGTTATGCGATAGGCCTATAGATAGAAAATTATCCGATTAATTATCATTAGGCTCTATCATTTTTATATTTTACCCGAGATTTGTGTTAGGCTATGGCCCTACCTGTATGAAAAAATGTGAAGATCTGCATATGGGAATCTGGCAGAGAAGATATGCCCCAAATTAGCATTGTTATTATTCCTATTTATTATTACTTTTTTCCCGAGGTAGAAAAATCGCTCAGTCTTATAAGAAACTATAGAATTGTATTAAAGGTCTATTATTATTATTATTATTATTATTATTATTATTATTATTATTATTATTATTATTATTATTATTATTATTATTATTATTATTATTATTATTATTTTTTTTTTTTTTTTTTTTTTTGCCCGAGGTAGTTCTATTCCCTCAGGCTCTGAAAACTATGTCCGAAGACGTGGGGTCTGGAACGGCCGCTCACTCAACAAGTTATTATTATTATTATTATTTTATTTTATTTTATTTTTTTTTTTTTTGCCCCGAGGTAAACATGATCCCTCAGGGACTTGAATATTACTATTGTAGATGGGGTTGTCTGGAGATGACCCTACTCGTCGTTGTCCTGGCTGGCGAAGGTGCCCCGAAATGCGATGGAGTTGAAGCGTTGTATCGTTAATGATATTCGCTGAAAGAGGAAGGAAGTTTCTCGTTGGTCCCCCGTGATCATGCTTGTTTTTCGTCCCAGTTCGGATAGAAAGTCTCGACCTTCATCGTTTATCGGACCCATAGTCTCAAAAGCCAGAGGGATGAACACGTGCGTGGAAGAGAGCGGAAGGTATTTCTCGTGTTTGCGAGACGCTGCTCTTTCGGCCGCCGCTCCGACTGTCTGGGAGGTGTCTGGTAAGTAAGATGCGGCTAATGTGATAATAATAATAATAATTGTGAACTAATGTTTTGCATATATAATGAGCACAGGTGTTCCTTAGGTTGATATATATATATATATATAATGTGTATCGATTGTTAAGCGTTTTTAGTCTTAGGCCTTAGTTGCGCTGTCGGCTCGTGGGCGCTTGGCCTAAAGTAGCCTAAACTTTGGCTGACGATAGATTCTCTACACGTGCAGTTAGCGCGCCAAACTTAGAAACTGCTGATGACAGTGAATTTGAACAATACAGTGTAGTAGTTGGTTTAATGCAGTAGAGAGCTGTATGTTAGAAGTTACCGTTGAGTGGTAATTGATAAGAACTTTGATATTAAGTGTACGTTTGAAATAACTGTGTTTGAAGAAAGGAGAAACATTCAAAGAACTGTGTCAATTTAATTCTTAAACAGTTAGAAGACGTTGAGCAATTTATATGTAGAGATAAGGAAAGTTCTTGAGGTAGGTCACAACTAAGAAAGAAAAGAGTTGGTGACATATTTGGTGGCAGCAGCGGTGGGATTCGAAACAACGTCTGGGATTCGAAACAACGTCTGGGATTCGAAACAACGTCTGGGATTCGAAACAACGTCTGGGATTCGAAACAACGTCTGGGATTCGGAAACAACGTCGACTGGTGAATACGCATTCAAATCATTGGTAAATCTACGACAACGAAAGCCTCAACGACAAAGGTATAAAAGTTGGTTGTTATCAAACAAAGAACAATTCCCAATACTTCAAACACAAAAGAAAACTGGTGTTTTCCAGAAAGGACAGCACTGAAGTAAAGAAGTAAGATGGAGAAATTAAGTGTCAAAAAACAAGCAGAACTGAAGAAGATGTCTTCTGAAAGATTAAAACAGCGCTTGTTAAAGGCTGGTTTTGAAGAAGAGAAACTGGAAGATATGTCACGTGAGGACATGCTAGAAGCGCTAGCTGAAGTCTGGCTTAAAGAAGAAGCAGAAGAAGAAGAAGGTGCTGTCGGCGGTGCTGTGGAAAAGGTTATTGAAAAATCGCCTGGACTTATGTCTATGGAGATGATGATGCAGTGGATGATGATGAAAGAAGAAAGAGAGGAGAAACGGAGACAAGAAGAGAAAGAAATGCGACAGGAAGAATTACGTCTTCAGAGAGAAAGAAAAGAAGGCAGAACGTCTTCAGAGAGAGAAAGAAGAAAGCAGAGAATGCACGACAGGAAGAATTACGTCTTCAGAGAGAAGAAGAAGAGAAAGCAGAGAATGCAAGACAGGAAGAATTACGTCTTCAGAGAGAAAGAAGAGAACAGCAGAGAATGCAAGACATGAAGAATTACGTCTTCAGTATCAGAGTCATTAACCACCTGGGCAGTAATCTGCATGCCGGTCAATAACCCCTAGCCATTCAGTAACCCCTATGAGTAGACCTATCCCAGCCAACAGAGCTCATGGACGCTGGCCCCCAAAAGAATGCTCCTAAGTTTAAACCCCCTCCAATTGGGGTCTAACTCCCCTAAATCATATAATATAAGGGGTCTACATGTCCAAACCATCGCGGAGTCTTCGTTGAACGACCTTAATTTGTCTAGCAGAGTTGATTCAATTCCTGATACTTGCAACATGTCTAATAGGGTAGAGTGGGGCAAAACGCCCCCTTTAACGATTTTTGCTAAATTACAACGTGAGTAACAGCATTTTAAGCATGAAATTATTGCAAGATCTTGTACTGAATGTCCCAAGTAAAGTAAAATTATGTCCGATCAAATTCCCAAAAAGATTACATTAAAAAAATAAAATACAGGATGCTTCAAAGGGGGGCGTTTTACCCCACCTGGGGCAAAACGCCCCCATGATCTGACCCTCCCCGTTACCTGAAAAGTCGATGCACATAATCAACTGCAATTACTGCATTGATGCAACAATAACTATAAGAAGTAAAGATCTCTAGAATTTTTAAAGATGTCATAAAAAATAATTAAATAAAAAAATACGCTTTGCTCCAGGCGACTCTGAGGTGAGGGAGACGCTTTGCCCCATGTCAGCATTTTCCATAGGGGGCGTTTTGCCCCGCTTGGTGCTACCTTGTGGGATTACCCATATAATAAAAAATTGATATGTGAAAGCCCCATTTATTGCACAGTAATTCGATATAGGGTATACTTTAGACCTATATTGGTATTATTGGCTATGTCTAGCATTTTGGCATCATTAATGATACAGAATTGGCGGCTGACTCTTATAAGGAAAGACGAAAAAATCAATTTTTCTAAAATAAAAATAAGCAAACCATCTAAAGATAAATAACTGACGATTATCTCATTAGGGTACAACTAAGAAACCCCAGAACATTCAAACATTTCATTACATGGCACAGAGGGGACAGGGCCGGGAAAGGGCGTTTTGCCCTGCGGGGGCGTTTTGCCCCACTCTACCCTATATGTCAGCGTTTCTTATTTTCTGCAGTCTTGAAATCCCTGCAATCTTACGTTACACGTAGCCAACTCATTTCTGCTGTAACAATTTTTTCAACTTGTTTTCGCAATGTCCAATCACCATTGTTTCGGTTTTTCTCTGCGTTGATCATTAGGCCGAATCTTCTACTGGTTTTGGCATTCTGTGTCGTAATATATATATATATCCTGTTGTTCTGGTCCGCTTCTAGTAAGGAGGCCAATGTCGACAGCAAATCGAAGATTATACACCAACTTTCCATTCATTTAGTTTGATTCCTGCGTCAGTGTTGTCAGTCAACAGGAGTGACGTTACTGTTTCTAATATTAGTTTAAATTAGGTGTGGGGATAAGATACTTATTGTTTGACTGGTTGGAAAGCAAAGATTTGAGAGTACATTGAAAGCAGCGTGCATCGTTTTGTCCTTACCTCCCGGTATTTAATTGCGTTCCTTTAAGCATCAAGCTTGCCATAGTTACGGCGATCGTGGGAGTGGATTCCACGTTTGAATATATAATCTGAGTAATTACTAAAAATGGCGTCGAAGTTTATTTATGTCTGCTGCTTAAATTTTCTCGTGCTTTAAAGATGGATTTATTGTTACTAATCAGACATCTACAATTCGCCAAATGTTGAATAGCAGTTAGAGGCGCATTTTAAAATCTGCGAAATACAGATTTGATTGTCAAGATGAATGGGAAAGTATTGGCAACATTCTGTTGTATTTATCTGAGCACTGTCTTACAGTGTCGGGCTCTCCATCTGCACGGACAGTGGCAGAGCACAAAGTTCTTTAAATTTCTTGGTCGATTTGGTTTCCAGCAAACTAATATCCACGAGAAATCAGAAACGCAGGGCTACATCTACGGTAATTTGACTTCGAAGGAAAATTTGACTTCGAAGGATGGAATTAAGCACAAGATAACATTCGTAGTAGTCGACAGTGAATATTTTCTGTATTTCTTCGGTAATAGATCGGTGTCGCGCAGGGCAGAGGCCTGCTCGGCCATGTTTAAGAAAATTGAAACAATTGCTTGGGATAGGACTTGTAATCCGCAGGGTCAGGAAGATTTTCTGCGAAAGATACCGTGTACAAAGGACGGACTTTGTGACGAGGAAGACAACCCAAACTGGGTTGTATCAGGATACCAGTTTACTTACCGTGTTCAAGATACACGACAGCCAAGGTAACTTAGAAATACTTGGCTCATTGTTATTTGTGTATGCTATCAGGGCATGTGCGCCTTCGTGAGTTTCTTGTAAGGCGCTATATAAATGGCCATATACATACATGTGCGTACTGCATAACATGGGTGTCGTGCAGGTTTTGATGGTTTCTGTGCAAGGCTGCCAGCACAGACCTTCTCTAATTATGCAAGCATTAATACTCATTCATTCATTCATTCCGAGCATTTATATAGCGCCCCTACAAGGAACCTACTCAGAGGCGCTCCCAGCCCAGCCACGGCTAAACAGAGAAGACTTGAGAAGGCGGCAGTGGGCAGGCAAATTGCTGCGAGGCATCAAGAGCAGCTCAAGTGGGAGCCCATTCCAGGTTGAGGGCCCAACAACCGAAAAGGCTCGGCGCTGCTTGAGACATAAACGGGCCTGGGGGACAAGAAGCTCTCCCTTGGCTAATGCATGATGCATAGACAACTGCAGTACATATCTAAATATATCATTTATGCAGATCTTAGTTATAACTAAAAATGACATAAAAGTTTATTGTTGTCTGCTGTTTCAGTTTTCTTGCTCTTTAAGATGAATTTAGTGTTACTACATAGGCATTTACAGCTCACCATTAGTTGAATATAATTAGAGGCACATTTTGAAATCAGAATTGGCTGCAAAATTCAGACTTGTTGAGCACTAGCAAATTGCATCTGTTAGAATTTCCTAGTAGGTGCTATGGAATTGCCAAGATAAATACACATGTATGTGCAAGTGAGCACATGAAGGTGTAGGACTAATGGCGAGGACAGCATTATTCTGCTAGATGTGTGGTAGGCTGAGACTATGCAGTTTCGGCCATGGATGCAATGTCAGTCTATAGAAATTTTAAATTGAACATTTGAGAAAGTAGGCGTTCCAAACAGTACACTTTTTTTATGTTATATCTTTGCATTAATAAAGCATATAAAGGACCTCTCTGAGATATTTCATACACAACAATCTGAGAGATTTGGATAGAAATACAGATTGTGGCAACATATTTTGAGCTTCTGTAGGCTGTTGTAATACTGTTACATGATATTTCTTATGATGATATGTATTTAATTAATGGTTATTTATTATGTTTTAGATATTGGTTTATTAGTATGGTGTCCTGTTATCATGGCGATTCGAACAGTTCGGATTGCTTCTGGTCTTATGACACAGAGCAGCAGCTGACTATAGACTATGATATTTGGCTTGTCAATGGTCACCCTGAACACAAAGACGCTAATCCATTTGAACACCAGTTTTCATTTGAACTGCACGACGTCTTTGAACTGTACCTGGTGTTCTTCCTTGCGTACACGTTTGTGTTGCCCATCCAACTCTATGCGTTGTCACAGCAGAGGCACGTCATTCCGTTGTTGCTAACATCTTGCATCTGTCTTGAATACGTTGGTGTCATCTTCAATTTCATCCATGTGACAAAGTTCGCCTTCGACGGAGAGGGCGTCGAGGGACTGAAGGTGGCTGGCAATTTCATCGATATGGTGTCACAGTGTCTCTTCATGCTCCTGCTGTTGCTGATCGTGAAAGGCTGGAACATTACGAGACCGACGCTGCCATGTCAGGCTTGGCTGGTCCTGCTGTCAGTCTGGTGCGCCTACAGTGCAGCCAGCATTGCTCTCTTCATATGGAACCAGGTGACCATTTTCAAAATACACTTACCTCAGAAGCAGATATCCATTAGCATTAACGTTAGCATACATTTTCAAACTCCCTTAAAATGGATTTGTTAGGTCATTTAGATAGTTATGTGTGCAACACTTTTGTTAAGTACTGAAATGGTACTATACTAAGTGTATTGATGCATACATATATACATACATACATTATGCACATATGTACATACATGCACGCATACACATACAAACTTGCATACATACATACAGTGTCATAGATTTATAAACATTTGCTCCGACACAGATGTGCTTATGTATGTAGTTCATTATATTCAGGTGTTTCAGCCATTTTCAAGTAAACTTTTCGTTGAAAGCATGTAAGCGTAAAATTGTCTTTGAACAGTGTAGCAGCTGAGGAGAAGCTGAGATACCATGCATGCCATCAAGACACTAGTGGGATCTAGATTATAAAGGTTTAAAATTAGATTTGGATTCATGCTGGTAAAATGAAATATAAAGTTATTGATTGAAAATGTAGATGTGTGAAAGAATTTAGATGAACATGGCCTCAAATAGATGTTGAGTCAATTTGCTTTTGCTTCAGGTGGAAGTTGATTCGATTTCTGACATAGATGAATGGCAGACCTGGCCTGGGTTCCTCATTCTTGCATTCCGCATCATAATCATGCTTTGGTTCCTCTGGGAACTCCGAGAGACATTTCATTTTGAACATGGAGAGAAAAAGACAAAGTTCTATTTGCATTTTGGAGCGGGATTCCTTGTCTGGTTTGTTTATCTTCCTTTGGTTGCAATCATCTGCACACAGCTGTCTGCACTCTGGAGATACAAGACCATTCTGAGTAAGATTTATGTCAACTCTCACTGTCACTTAATCTAGTTTTATTGCTATATAGATATATGATACAGTAGGATATGGTGCAGTAAATAATTCTGTGTCTTAATGTGGTTATGAGTCATTGCACAAAAGTTGTTACAAGCCACAACATGCAGTTGCCTGATTGCCTGTGATGAGTCTCTCTTGAAGAGGTATGGTCACTATGGAAGAGGTATGGTATGAATCTGGGATTACTGTGACATTTATAGGTGACCCTGAGAGTTACTGATACTCAAGTCAGTAAAGAGTAAAATGGTTGGCTCAGAATATCATAAGCATAGAAAAGGAGAATGCATTCCAGATGGTAGTGTCTATCTGTCTGTTCGTTTCTAGCCTTAAGACTACTGTACAACCGGGGTTGGGCTGGCAGTGCTCCTGCGTAGATGGTCTTGAAGGGGCACTAGTTGAGATTACTGTACTATATAATAATAATAGTGGTGAACTTGACATTTTGTATAATTCTCTCAGTAAATTCATTCAAGAGAAGCAGGATACTAATGATCGTATAGTTTCATTAATTCATTCATTTGCTCATCTTATATGCATGTAGATTGTAGAACCTCTCTAGATAATTAATTCTTTAAACTGAACAGTTGAGACTACATGCACAGTCAGTGTCTGTTTACATTAACCCTTGAAATTCCACAGCCATCAGTGTGCTATCACAGTATTGTTGCTGAAGACTTCAAGACGTTGCATTGTGTGTTAATTACTTTGTGACAATAGGTGTGAGTTATGCGGCTGATTTTCTGTCGCTGTGCGTCATGATTCATCTGCTGTGGCCAACCCGGAGTTACCTCTTCTTCAACTTGAAGCATCTGAAGGCACAGAATCTGCAGCTGGACAGCCTCGAGTTTGCAGGTTTGACATCAATCACTCCTGTCTCGTCCATGTCGTCGCTTAATAAAGGTTCCATCAATGATGAAGTGGCAAGTAATGCCTCTGAGCTGATTGCCACCTAAGGCATTCACACGTGGTGTGTCATTGTTTCACTGTCGTAGATTCCATGATAATGCGTCTTTTCAGAAATGACCAATTTTATTTGTACCTCTTGATCTCTATGGGATGTTGCTCTCTACTGCTTGGTACTGCTACTGTTGATCAGTTGTCATGTTAATTTAAAAATTTATTGATCGTATATAAGCATATGACCTCATATCTGTATTAATCTATTCCAAGCTTTCTCTAAACTTGATGCTTATCTTTAGTTTTGCATTTCTCAACATTTTCTTGTTACTTTTATGCTTGACTTTATAATATGCCGTCATTTGTCTCACTTTAAAATTAAGATAATGCTTATAATGTGAAAATATGTGCAATAAGATATGTATATCGTTTATTATAGAATCTGAATTCAGATCTTGCCATACCTTAGCAAAAGAGGGTCTTATGGGTCGAAAGGTCACTTATGCTCTCTCACCCACCAAAAGGCAGACAATAACAACTTAAATAGATGGAGGATTTGTAGAATTAGAGTTTGGGGTGCTGCTCAGCAGGGTTAGAAAAAAATCGAGTCTAGTTCAATGGTTCCTGGAAAAGGATTACATAATACAAGAGCTAGATCTAAATTATGTGGGTTCATAAAGGTGACTTTTCAAGGACACCTGCTGATTTTGGCACCATCTTCATAGAAGCCTGCCATCCTCGTTAGGGCTTGCATGAGCTGTGTTATGTGGTACATGTTGTCTTGCTTTGTACTTTGTTTTTGATTCATATTTGGTAGATATGTGGTTTTTGGTAGTGTATAGAAAATATTTTGTCTTACCATACATGATTTCTTTAGAGTAGATTTTAGGATGTTGTCAGCTGTTGTCAGTGTTTTTTTTTATATCTTATTGAATTTTTCTATGTTCTTTTTTCTTAAATATTTCAAATATCGTAAATACTGCAGAAACCTCCTTAAAATGAAATTTATTTAATTTTATAACCCTTGAGTTATGTTAAAAAGTCTTGTTTGCAGTTTATGAAAACTGCAGTTTATTGCAGAACAATTCTAAGATAGATCAACAATTCAGTGTGCAAATGAAGGAACGGGAAACAAAATCTCATAGGATAAATTGATGTGTCATATTTATGCAGGCTGGGAATCAAACATATCACTGTGCAATAATGGGTACAGATTAGAAATAACGCAGTGAACTCCTTTTGTATCTAGATTATTCAACCTTAGAGTGGATGTAGAAATGCTTTTAAGATAAAGCCAAAAGCAACAGATGGTCATTGCTCTGACTTAGGAGGCAAAAACATAAATTCAGAACCAAATATGGAGACACAACAAAACAAAATTCATCAGGTTTCAGGAATAAATAAGAAAATTAAAGATCAAATTGAACAAGTGGTGACTGATGTTAATGTCATTACAATATATAGTCATCACAGGAAGTGCATTCACTTTGATTTGTTTCCTCGCTCTGTTTACCTGAAAAGATTCTTCGTGGCAAAGCTATGTGAATTTGACCACAATCAAATAGCTGAAAAATAGTGGAAAAATATAATTTATATTAATTATGGCAAATATAATTACATCTGAGTAAGATTTGGGTGTGTTTAATATGTGATATGGTAGATTGATGATTGATGTGGTCCATAATTATGGGTAGTCAATCATTACATATGGTCCATTATTAAGATCCATCATTATGGGCAGTCCATTATCATGGAATTTGCTGTCTCTGGTTATGTGTATTTCTTATATCTCATTTCACAAACATCTCATTTTCTCCAGCTACCCCCACCTCTCTGGGGGAATAAATGTCTGAATAGTACTAATAAAAATGTCAATATTTATATAATTAAATTAGAAAGTAAATATGATATGTACATATTTGGATTTTTGTACAACTTTTAAAATGTATTAAAACACGGCTATCAGATCTTGAAAGGTGCAACTTGCAAAAGCTTAACACTTTAACGGCAAGCATGTACTAAAAGTTACTGGGAAACCAATGCAGCTCGTCGTTAAAGTGTTAATACAGGGTGTATAATTACATTACAGTATATATTACATCTACCTGTGTTGGTTACTGTATAAGTAGCGGTATAATTGTAGTGGTCTGTTTGACCGGTAGTTATCTCAGTAGCTGCCAGGTGTGTGTTTTTTAACCTTTGCATTCCTTGCTTGTTTGTGATTCTTGATTTCATTACTTTGCACGCGAGTGATTGTGGTTCTAGTCTTATGCGTGGAGTGCAATGTGTTGCTGTACAGATCTGTGTTAAGCGATGGTTGTAGTTTTTATTTTTGCTTTTTGTGTGGGTTTGTGAATGCTCTTAGTTTGTGTTTGTGGTGACTTAGGTTTGAGCAACTACCCTCTCCTACCAATGAGCGAGGATGCTTCAGACATTGATTTTTTTGATTTGGAAGAGGAGGATGCAGAGGAGGAGGATAAGGAGGATCACGCAAAGCTGAATGGTGGTTGCTCTGAGAAAACTGTCAGTAATGGCTTACAGAATCGGTAAAGAAGGATGACTCGGCATGTAGAGATCAACAACGCACGTTTAAATGTCTTTCATATAGACTTAATGACTCTGTTATTGCAGTAAATTGGTGTAAAATAAGGAGAGAGTTTTTTTCTCCCATTTAGTCTAACTGCTTAAATATTATCAGTATCCATGGCTTCTTGAATGCTACCTTGAGCTGGCTTAGATTTTCACAGTTGATATGAGTGCACTTCTGAGAAGAGTGCAACAGAATTATTTAAGCTTTTTATAGGGCCAAAGGTAATTTGCATAATACTGTTTTGACATAAAAACCAATAACAACTCTGTTATTAAAGTGAGACAGCCATTTACTAAATTGCATTGGAATGCTGGGTTGAAAGTGTAAGTAAGTTGTACAGTGTAAGTAAGTTGTAACTATCAAGTATGTGTAAGTTCAAAATGTAAAATGTGAGTGGGTTGACAATTATGAAATGTTAGTGGATGGAGTTGATTGAAAGTGTAAAAATGATAATAGAGGAAAGTTAAAATTTGAGTGGGTTGAAAGTGCCAGATATAACTGCAAAACCAGATAATTTGAGACTGTAAATAAGTTCGCTTTCCTCATATTATAAATGTTCTTCAACTTCTGGTTTCTTAGCTAAAACTTGAATACATGTAAAACTGGTCAAACCAGTTTGCATCCTATGCTACTGATAATATAGTTTGCGACACTAATTACAATAAGTCAATTAAGCGCAGTAAGCATAAAGATTTATTGTAGTTAGAGAAAGACAATCACTCCAGCTGTATTTTTTTTCATTTGCTACACTTATTTTGTGAAGTATTTTTTCAGTAATTTTAATTAATTTTGGGGAAAATATTTAAAATATAGTTTGGGGAGATAAACACTTTGCTGCTTGTTTTGCTACCTGTCTTTTTGATTTTAAAAGTGTATTCACCTCACGACCTTGCTTAAATTGGCCTTTGTGAGTCAATAGAAAAGAGTGGACCATTAAATTAATGCATTCCTCTAACAGACTGTGTATGGAATTAATGCTTTCCTGGCAGTGTGAATGAATGAGCAGGATCTATAATTTGTGAAAGGAGTAGACAATGCCTCATAAAATTTCATGATTAATATTAAGTATTAGTATGACAGTTAATTAAGAATTTCTGTTTCCCCTTAATTACACAGTATATGAGCATAGTAGTGGGCAGTGTTTGGTCAGCGCCAGATATAGAATTGCCTTTGTTTGGCAATGGGACAGTGGTGGGAAGTTGAAGAGCATATTACTCATTGGTGTACTTATTGGAGCATCGTAGTAATTTACCTACAGTATAAGGTTGACAGGTACCTGAGTCTTTTCGCCTTCATTGGCCCTGCACTAGGGAACCAGCTCCCTCCTTCAACACATTCCTCCATATTTACTGATGGGCCAAGTGCCTCTTCATTGTCTGAAGAGCCTATTCATTCTCTGGAGGACTCTTGCACTGGGAGCGCCTCTGATTGGTGTGCACTGTGAGAGGTGCTATATAAATTTATAAATACAATACAATACTACTGCTTGAATGTTTTGTGTGGACTGATATAAAGCTGATGGGTTACTGTAGCTTCACTGATAACGAAATAAACTTGCATGCTAATGAATGGGAATGGCATGCTTTTGTGTCATTGCTTTTATAGTTAGTTTTCGAATATGTTTGCTTACAGAATTGTTTGGTTAAGTACTTTGAAATTTGAGCTTGCCTGTATACTGATGTTTCAAATTCCTGATTTAATATGCTTGAGACAACTTGTATCAGCCTGTTTTGTCTTGCAATATCTGTTTTTTGTTCTAATGTCAAAGGGCTTTAACAGTTAATTAGTCTGCATATGGGTTTTTTGGTGATATGAAGAAATAAATTTGTTTAATAGTTGATAAATGGAGGTAAATGTCTTGTTGGGCTCTAGTTGCTTATATAAGCTGTAAATGTGTTCAAAGATGTGATGTGATAACGAGAGAGACAAAGTTTGGATCTCGTTTCTTTTGCAAGTTTCAGTCTGCTGCAGTGGAAGACTTGCAGTGATGTTTGAACAGAATAAAATTGTTAACACAGGCGTATACATTGAGATATCTGTGATGCACTTTCTGACCTGGTTCAAGAAACGCCGCCCCTCGCCTCAACAGATGTCGCCCACATCGTTTCATCGACTGAGGGAGCTTCGTGTCGCTGTGGAAGGTCCTGAGAGTAAGTAAGAGGAAAGGCAGTGCTAGGCTTCGGGTTCAAATCCTCTTTGCTCTGGCGAGGCCACAGATATCTACTGTCTATGTCTTTATAAGGAACTTTAGCCTTACAAGACAGTCGCTCGCTACGTCTAAGAGTACCAGGAACTACAAAAGCTGTAGGGTCTTTCGGTCGAGCACCCCCACCTTCTTCCAGGCCGATGGTTGAGTGGTAAGGCGCGTCTACCTGTTCGGTAGTGGCCGTAGGTCCAGGGTTCAATTCCGCTTCCACAACGAACTTTGGACTAGGCGAACCCTCTAAGCGATCTAATCGCCGTGAAACTTCTGAAAGCGCTTCCTTAGTTTCATTAGCCGTGAATCGCATGGCCTCCTTAGTTTCCGTAACAGTCGATTGTATCGAAGTCATAGCTTCCATCATTAATTCTAATGACGATGGAGGGCGACTTAAACCTACACGTGGGCTATCCCTTCCTTCGTCCATGGCGCTATATCAATCAATAGCAATAACCACTAGAGAAAGAAATCACTGAGATGAATTAATCTTTAGTATTAAACAGAGATCATTGTTAACTCAATTACAAATTACAATGGATATACATTCGTCACTTATATTGGAGTTAAGGTTCCCTTTTTACTTAAGAACCCGGGCCATGGGATGCAGGACCACGTAAGGCAGCACCCGACTCAAATAAAGAAATACCTTCGGCAGTTCTCGCAGCTCGGAGAAAGGCGACAGAAGATTTCGATAGCGACGAAAAGGTATCGTAGGACAAGGTAATCCAACGCAGTTAATCGACGACGACGCTAAATGGCGTATCAACGAACGAATCAGATCCAACTTTCGACGAGCAGAGATCAGACGGTAAGATATCCAGACGCAGAGAAACACGGCGACATTTCGTGAAACGTGAATATACATCCGACTTCACGAGAACCAGAATCGCCAATTTCTATAGCTCCAACACAGCAACCAGATACGTAACTTTGTCGAATATGAAAGCTTATATCCAGATAACTGTCGAATAAGACGCTTCCTAACCGAATCACGTAGAAACGGGCACTAATTTCGCCACTTCTATTAGATTTCTAGAGCGCCATCGAACTATATCTATAATCGACGGACTCAACGACGACAGACATTTGCGACGTTTCTCTAACTCTGAATATCGCCTCCGTTGCGACCTAACTCCTCGACAGCTGGATACCGACTGACGGTCTGCTCGCCACGGAATCTAACTGTCAACTGAGCGTGTGACCGCTCTCGTGAGAACCGAACTTCTCTAAGTGTGGGAAGATCGACATCAAAGGAAACTACGGCCGTCGCAGCCCACCCAAGAGTCGGCGTCGCTGTCATAGGACCGTCTCCTTGTACGCCTAACTGTCTGTCTTTCTACTTGTCGCTAATATGTGTCGGTACCTCTCCCTCTTCTCAATGTACCAGCGACACCTGGCGAGGACGCGTGGGAAACACGCTTTAGCACTCGACATCTGACAAGTCGGTCTCCCTTTGAAGTGTGGCCGACGACAGCGGCCTGTGTCCCTATGCGTGTCTGTCCGTGTCAATGACAGCGCGTTTCTATGTGTCGCTCTTTGTCGCGATCCTTTTAAGTGCTTCTCTTTCCCCTCCTTTAGTCGTCACCTACCGCAGAAAACCGTGGGATCGAGGCGAACTGTACTAAGGGGACCCCCCTCGTCGCGACAGCGACATCGAGCCGGTCGTCAAGCGGCGCACCGGTCGCGTCGGAAAATGGCGGCGATCCAAGATGGCCAACACCAGCGCGTCGGTCGCGTCGGGAAATGGCGGCGATCCAAGATGGCCGACACCGGACGTAACCCCGAGTTATACGCGGGCGTTACAGAACCACTATGGTCCAAACTAGATTATTCGCCACCATTGGGCCGGGCCTATACCTATGGAATGCCCTCCTCCTCTCTATGTTTCACCATTCTTTCTGGATCTCTTCCTACATCTCTCCCTCCTTTAAACTTCTTTCTTCTCTTGGGATTCTCGCTCTGGGAGCGCCACTGAATGGCTTTCGATGTGAGCGGCGCTTTAGAAGTAACAAATTACAATACAGTACAATACAAAGATGCGCTTTGTAAAGTCTAATGTAGTTCAAATACTCCATATTCTTTTTTGCAGAACTTCACACAGAAGCAGCCTTTAGAACAATGAGTTTCGAGGTTTCGTCGAAACCGAAATTGGTTGCATTTCCCGAATATGGATGTTTTAAACGACTTATTTGTGATCCAACAAATCATTGTCTAACAATGATCATCGCATTTTCATTCCAAACAATCGAAATCGCGAATTAAAGAGAATATTTTATAAATTTTAGGTGCAAAGCGCATTATTTGCGTTTAAATAATATCGAGAGCGAGCCGTAGTAGCCTACATCGATATTCGCTTGGCAGAATGTCATAATAATTATTCGTATTTTTTTCGTATTCGTTTATTTTGTAACCCAAGATTAGACACAACAATAATTTACACTGAGGTGGCTCAACTTAAATAAGGTCACACAGGAGACCCAGAAGGGGCCGGAGGTCCCGCTAACCAGGGCCACCTGAGAACAGTTTGTAACAAATGACATAATATGGCCAGCAGAAAATAAAATAACGAACTTGTGTAGCCTATAGCTTAACTATTAATTAACTAATATCAAGACGAGCTTTGACAATAGGACGTTGTAACAAGTAGGCCTACGACCCTATTAATGTAGGCCTATATTGAAGCTTTTAAAAACATATTTGTGTCGTTCAACCTATTCGGAAGAGAGTAGAACAATTGATTAAATATCGTACGTTGAGTATCATGTAGAACAATAATTGTACTTACACAATCCAGTTTAAGCCAAGACTGAAAGAAGGCTTTACGATCCAGATGTAGGCTAGGCCTGTCTAATTACCGCGTCTTGTGTCATCAGTCTACTTATGGAAAGCCAAAGCAGTCATTGCAATGCATTTGCTGATAATTATTTGTTAATCAGAACGAAGGTTTTCTTAAACCAATCATTAGCTTCTAGCGTAAGAAAACGAACAGTCATATTGAAACTGAGCTAATAATTTCATGTGGCAATGTTGAGCAAATAGTTATATAGCCTGAGGTGCTAACATGTTCTGTTATGTGGAACTAAGAAACTGGTGGTATAAGAAAACTACTTAAACAGCACATGATATACATTGTGTACTTAAGTTAAAGTGGACAAATTTGGCTCGTTTTTTCTCTTCAGTTGGTTGGATTATGAACTACCACTGAACTTTTATTTGTGGACTTTGGTACTGACAATCTTTTTCTTTTTTTTATATTTTTTATTAGATTTACATTTTTCTTGCTGATAAAATAACATGAATACTTTTGTGCAAAGCACTGAAATAAACCCTTGCTGCGTGTGCTCGTCCAATATAAATCAGAGAGAAGAGACTGGAACCTATAACATCCATGGGAGAACCCATAATCTATCCTGCCCTATCCATAAGACCCTGCAAAACTCACGAGACCAGAACTATGAATGTGTTAATACAAATCAGACAGCCAGTGTTATCACTGATACATCCCTAACGGAGTCTGATTCTGATACTTCTATACTAACAGATACCACATATAGCAAATTTCCAACACTCCAACTATATAAAACAGAGGAATCCAATAAATATCTCATTAATAACAGCGACCTAGATCCTGACCAGAATTATTTCTCTGACTTAATAAAGGAAAGTAAGTACTATGGACTGTCCCAACTCTCCCACCAACTGAATCTAGAAACACCCCTCTTTAGTCTTATGCACATAAACTCCAGGAGCATTACACACAAGCTGGCTGACATACAAATTCTTTTACAACACTTGCCTATTTCAATCTTAGCAGTAACCGAGACCTGGCTGAATGATTCTATGGCGGATTCCATCTTCATTCCAGGTTACACCTTTGTCTATGAGAACAGAGTTGGGGGACAAGGTGGAGGAGTAGGAATTTTTGTTAGGAATGGAATTGACTTTAATAGGGTGACAAACCTAGGCTCCTCAACTTCATTTGAAAGCCTATTTATAAATTTACCTCATAAAAAAGCAAGGATATGATGGTAGGTGTTATATACAGACCACCAGGTCTTAATTTGAACACCTTTAACTCTGAGTTTGATGTGTTAATTGATTCCATAAGTAGCAAAATACATACCAACAAACGGCTATTCCTGCTTGGTGACTATAATATTGATCTGTTTGCTCATGACTTCCACACCCCTACTCAAGACTTTATCGAAAATATGACATCCCATCATCTTATTCCTTTAATACATCATCCAACTAGAATTACCACCTCAACCAATACATTAATTGACAACATTTTTACCAATACTGCAGATACAATAATTAACTCTGCAATACTAATTAACGACATGACAGACCACTTACCCATAATTACTTGGACCCACAATGAAACTCACTCAAACAACATCACACCCAAACCTGAATTAACTAGGACTGTAACGCCAGAAACGATTGCTGAATTTAAAATTCTATTAACTAGGGTTGACTGGAATCCAGTTTATAGACTATGCATGGAGGACAACACTGACCTAGCTTACTTAACCTTCATAAATATCATAAAATCGAATTATGACATAGCCTTTCCTTTAAGAGCCAGGCAATACACAAAAAAAACCCCACAACACCCATGGATGACTACTGGCCTGATGAAATCAACCTTAAAAAAAGAAAAGCTTTATGTAAAGTACATTAAGAACCCTACTTTAAAAAATAAGGAAATCTTTGTAAAGTATCGAAATAAATACCAAAAAATTCGTATAAAATTAGAACAGGAATACTACTCAAATGAATTCTCTAAGAACACTGGTGACATAAAGAAAACTTGGCAACTAATTAAATCCATTATAAATGCTCAAGAAACAAACCTACCAATTAAGGAATTAAAAATCAATGATATCACAGTCGAAGATCCCAAAATTATAGCTGAAAAATTCAATACTTATTTCATTGAACTACCAAAATCACTATCACTCAAAATTCCTAAAGCCACCAAATCATTCCACAGCTTTATGCCTTCCTCAACGTTGAACTCAATGGTTGTTTTACCAACGGATGTGCAAGAACTCCTGTCTATAAATAAGACCCTAAAACCTACTCATAGCTCTGGATCAGATGGACTTAATCCCCAAATATTATCACCCCTGTTGGACTTGTTTGTTACACCACTAGTAGAACTGATTAACTGTTCGTTCAAAAATGGAGTGGTCCCCCTTGAACTTAAGAAGGCTAAAGTTACACCAATACATAAACAAGGCATAAAATCGGAAATTTCTAACTATAGACCAATATCAGTTCTGACATACTTCTCAAAATTTTTTGAGCGTGCAATGTACAATCGACTCTTTTCCTTCATAACGCACAATAAACTTCTATATCCCCTTCAACATGGATTTCAGCCAGGACACTCTACCTCCATGTCTCTACTTGACATACAAGACCAAATATCCAAAGCTATTGACAATAATGAATTTTCCATTGGAATATTTTTAGATCTAGCTAAAGCGTTTGATACGGTGAATCACAAAATTCTTATAGCTAAATTAGAGCATTATGGAGTTAGGAATATAGCTCTAGACTGGTTTAAAAGTTATCTAAGCCCCCGCTATCAACAAGTGTCATGTAACGGTAACCTCTCATCTCTTCAACTTATTCTTTTTGGTGTTCCCCAAGGGTCGATACTTGGGCCTCTACTATTTCTTATTTATATCAATGACTTACCTAATTCATCATCACTCCTACACTTTATATTATTTGCAGACGATACCAACGCCTTTGCTACACACGCCTCATATGACCACCTAATATCATTGGTAAATGACGAACTGATCCTGGCTTCAGACTGGTTTAAGGCAAACATGTTGTCGCTTAATCTATCCAAAACTAATTGCATAATATTTAGGAACCCAAAAAAGTTAATTCCAAGCTCGAATAAAAAAGTTACAATTGAAGACATGATAATCCCTGTAGTCTCAACCACAAAATTCCTAGGAGTTCATATAGACCAACATTTGAAGTGGAACACGCACATCTTAGAAATCAATAAAAAAATCTCAAAAAACATAGGAATACTCAGAAGAATATCTTACCTGATTCCACCACATGTTGTACGTCAATTATACCTTACACTGATATATCCCTACTTAACATATTGTAATCTTGTCTGGACTTCCACTTATGATAACCATCTACAAAGCCTAATAATACTCCAGAAAAAAGCCGTAAGACTAATTACAAAAACATCATATAATACACATACAAAACCCCTCTTCCTAGAACTTAATCTTTTAAATATTAACCAAATTAAACTAACTCAAACACTAGAATTTATGTATAAGTATAAAAATAACCTGCTACCATCTGCCTTTGTATCATACTTTCCTACACCAGAACATTCACACATTACTAGAAGCAACAGTGAATATACAAGCATTTACCCAAGAACTAACACCCGGAAATTCTCCATCAAATATCAGGGTCCATTACTTTGGAACAAATTGCCAGGATTTCTCAAAACTGCCAAGTCCCTCCCACACTTCAAAAGATTAGTACGAGCACACGTAGCAAAAAAAATCGAAAATGATGTCTAGTTAGGTAGAATTTAGTTGATGTTTAATTGAAAATGATGTTTAGTTAAGCAGAAACTACTGCTGTTTTTGTTTATTTATTTTATTTTATTTTTTAATTTCGTTTCCTATTATACTTGTCATCCTATGATCCAAACAATTACTGATCTCCCAACGTCTTTACTAATTATCGTGTATCTAGGGACCCTACCTAGCGGGATTATTCTTCCCTTCAGGGCACCCATTGACTCCAAGAAATGCCTACTGTTGTCTTCTTTTGTTGCATATATACCATTTGTTACTAATATCTGTTATGTATCTCATGTACAATTCATTTGGGAGCAATAAACTGAACTGAAACTGAGGTTAGTTATAAGAACCATCAACGGTATTATACCTATAATAGGCCTACTTTAAACTATGATTTATTATGATCGTAATCGTAATCGCGATCGAGTATTTATATAGCGCCACTCAAATCAGAGGCGCTCCCGACCCAGGCCAGTGTCTTCACTGGTAAAGAGAGAGGTTTTCAGGTGCTCGCGGTACTGGTAAAATAAATAGAAAAAACGTCGGTCCTGAGGGACTGAGGCAACCGGTTCCAGCGAGTGGGGCCCACAGTAGCGAAACTCCTAGACTGGGCCGTAGAAGTACGAACTCGCGGGACAACCAAGTGACTACGGGCTGAGGACCGAAGGGAGGCGCGACTGGACAGAGAAGATACTGGCAATATGACCTAAGATAGTGTGGAGAGTAGAGCCAGCAAGACAGTTTCGCATGAGGGAGCAGATAATTATAATTATTGATATGACATTGATATAACGTTTGAATCTAAACCGATGCATCAAATTGTATAGGTTGCTCAGCTAATCCAAGCGTTGTATCTGAACAACAGTTGGTTGTCATCTGCCATCTCTCTTGTCATCTATGATTTGTCATTTACCATCTGTCATCACTCATCTGTCATTTGCCATCGCTCCAGACTATCAATGCAAGTTGGTCCAGATATCCTGAACATGATGTCGCCTTTCAGTTATTGACTGGGAAATCCCTTGGTTGGGCTATACATGTATACGTGCTTGCGTGGGACCACAAACCAGTTGTTTGTGGTCCCTGTAGTTTCCTGTAGTTTATTACTTCACTGTGCATTGCTTTGATAACTGATGTTATTCTAGACTTTAGGATTGTTAACATCATGTCGGCTAGCACAGAAAGCGCCTACGATTTGCTTTGCTCTTTAGTCGCACTGTGTATATGTTCGACTGCAATTACAATTACAATTGGGCCTGCAAACATCAACCATGAAGAACTAGACACCTTTGACCCCAACGACTCTTAACCTTTTAGGCCTACAGTCTTCGATAGACGAGTTGACCTCCCAATTCTTTCTCCTTACCACTTTCTCCTCTACATCCATCTCTCTCATTCTCTCTCCAGCCCCGCTCCCGCTCCCACTCTCGCTCTCTCTTTCTTTTGTTCTCTCTCTCTCTCTCTCTCTCTCTCTCTCTCTCTCTCTCTCTCTCTCTCTCTCTCTCTCTCTCTCTCTCTTTCTCTTTCTCTCTCTCTCTCTCCCTCTCTCTGTGGTCTTCTTCTGGCCATTGAACTTGGAAAATCAACACTTTGTATCTGTGGAGATAACGAAGACGACTATTATACTTCTGTTCCGTTTACTGCGATTAAAGTCATCATAAGATCATTCTCAAGTTTTGTGGTTATCTCTTTATCTCTGTAAAGCTAAGGGTTTTGTGCTAATATAATCTAATGTCTATAATCTAATCAAACGGCTTCTATTGCGCCGTTATCATAATGCCAAGATATCAGTCGATAGTCACTTCGAGTGAATCGCAATGAAAAGTAATTAATTAATTAAGTAATTAATAAAAAAACAGAAACAGTTTACGGTGGGTTGTTGAAGTTAAAATATACGAATAGCGACGCGGTAGCCGATTCGTTTCAGAGTCCGCTCTCTGCTACGCTAAATGTCCTATTAAAATTATACTGTTGGGTGTAGTTGAAGGTGAGTTATTTAGTCCTAGATAATTGTCAAGGTAGTCACTTGAAGGTATGGAATAATCATAAGCATTTACATCTGTTGAGGAGATTCTGAGTAAAAAACGGTGGTCTGATGAAAGACAATTATTTCTCCAGTTCCATAAACGCCACACAACAATCACACAAGTGTCTGCACACTTGTATTGTCTTGGTCTTTGGTCGTTTTCATAAATGGTTGCCATGGGGATAAATAAACGTAGATGGTTGCTATGAGAATAATTATTGAGCAACATTGAGTCGCTTTCGTAAATCGTTTCTATGGTGATGAATGAAACCAGGTGGTTGCTATAGGGATGATTGAATTATCTTTAGTCGCTTTCGTAGATGGTTTCCATGGAGAACGTAGGTGGTTGCTAAGAAGATAATTGAGCAACATTTAGTCGCTTTCGTAGATCGTTTCCATGGGGATGACCGTCTCGTATTTCTCGCAGAGGTCTCCCTGCGTCAGGAAGGTATCGACGGTTGACCCTGAGCTGTCGTGGGGTCGGCTGGCCACGATGACCGTCGGCAGATGCTGGGCCCTTCTGGTGGACGGATGGACGCAGGTCTGCGGAAGAGGTTCGTAGTAATCACCAGGAGGCTCAGCTGACAAAGACACAGAGAAAACATACAGTTACACGTGATAAACGGTAGCTGACTGGTTAGAGCGTTTGCCTTAATATTATTAACAAGTCCTTCTCTCACAATTGCTCAGCACCAATGATTGATGCTTGGTCAGTAGATAGTGGCGGTTAATAAATATGATGATGATGATGTAGTAGTAGTAGTAGTAGTAGTAGTAGTAGTAGTAGTAGTAGTAGTAGTAGTAGTAGTAGTAGTAGTAGTAGTAGTAGTAGTAGCAGTAGCAGTAGCAGTAGCAGTAGCAGTAGCAGTAGCAGTAGCAGTAGCAGTAGCAGTAGCAGTAGGCAGTAGCAGTAGCTGTAGCAGTAGGCAGTAGCAGTAGCAGTAGTAGTAGTAGCAGTAGCAGTAGCAGTAGCAGTAGCAGTAGCAGCCATAGTAGTAGCAGCAGCAGTAGCAGTAGGCTAGCAGTAGCAGTAGCAGTAGCAGTAGCAGTAGTAGCAGCAGCAGCAGCCATAGTAGTAGCAGTAGCAGTAGCAGTAGCAGTAGCAGTAGCAATAGCAGTAGCAGTAGCAGTAGCAGTAGCAGTAGCAGTAGCAGTAGCAGTAGCAGTAGGCTAGCAGTAGCAGTAGCAGTAGCAGTAGCAGTTGCAGCAGCACCAGCAGCACCAGCACCAGCCATAGTAGTAGCAGTAGCAGTAGCAGTAATGACAATAATGGCCATGGCTATTAAGCGCTGGTTCAAGGAAGACGTTTTTTATTTTTTTAAATTTAGCAGATTTCGTTCGTGCCTTGTCCCTTATCTGACGGCGGTTCTCATCCCGATCATAGCTTATTTAAGAGATTTGAATATTGGGCTAGCACGGTCCATACACGGGGATCTTAAATGGCGTGGCGCCTATTCAAAGGGGCAGCGATCGTAAAGGATCTCACCCGATGAAATTCATTGAAAATGAACAGGATCGATGCCATACTGTCGCTCTAACACAGTCCATACAAGAACCTTAAATAGCGTTGCACCAATTCAAGTGGGCAGCGGTGGTGAAGGATCTCACCCGATTATTTCATTGACAATTATTTTATCAGGATCGAGGCCAAATGCTCACCCCAGAAAAATGCTATACAGAAACGTCTACATTTACATTTACACCACTGAGCGATCTTAATCGTATTCGTAATCTCCAAACTTCTAAAGCGCCACTCGAAAGCCAAGCGCAGGGCACTAGCTAGTCCACGAGCGCTGCGTCTAGTCAGAAGGGTCTTAATAGCAGAGTTAACTCCTAGCTACCTTGAGAGAGGTCATAATCAGCATCAGAACCTGGGTCTGTGTTCCTCAGATCCCCATCGGTAAATACGGTGTGTCCCAGAGGCAGCGCCTGAACGCGGCGTCCTAGACCTCCTGCCAGATTGGAGCCGTTCTGGACGCCGCACTGGCAGTCCGGGGTGTTGCAGCGGTGGGTGTTGGTTGTGCGTCTGGTGTGGCCCTTGGTGGGTGGTTGGATGCAGTAGGGTGAGACTGTCTTGTGGCATTTGTAGCAAGGGCTCGTCTGCCACATTCCACAGAAGCCACTGAAACACAACAACAGGTTGTTTAGTTAAAGTATTTATATTTGGAACAGACGGGTCAAGTTATAGAGAAGAAGAGTAGTCTCTGAATGTAGCCTGGATAGCATCCGTGAGTATGCGAAGTGTTAGCGACTTCATCTTCTTAGACTCGGCATATCAGCATGGGAGGCCAGTCTGCTCTCTGTCTGTCTCTGTCTCTGTCCGTCTGTCTCTGTCTGTCTCGGTCTTTCCGTCTCTCTGTCTCCGTCTTTCTCTCTCTGTTTCCCTCTGTCTGTCTCTCTCTGTCTGTCTTTCTGTCTGTCTGTGTGTGTATCTCTATTTCTATCTGTCTCCCTCTCTCTCTATCTCTCTCCCACTCTCGGCATCTGATCTTACCACTTAGATTGTACGGTCAGTGTACTCATTATAGGTGACTTCAATAGAATGGTGGTAGCGGAGCTGATAGCTCGCATTAGATATTATAGAGAGCGTACCCGAATTCGTTCTGACAGTTGGGGCATTTGAACATCGCCCATCCCCACTCCTTGTCTCGTGGCACCGGATCGTAGCGTACGTTACACCTGTGGCACTTGGATACCTAAGCAACAGAAACATTAAGAATACAATAGACTGAAACAAAGCAGGTTATAATAGATCAAGAACCGTTTCACCTTTTAAGATAATAGTATAAGTATAATAGCATAATCATATAAAATAAGTAAATTAATAATTACTATAGACATTATGAGCATATTTGCGTTCTGGGGCTTTTAAATAGGAAATAAGTTAAAATAGGTCAAATAGGTTAGGAATAAGTTAGTATAAGCATAATAGTATTAATAAAATAGCTAAATTAATCATTATTAGAGACATATGAACCTCTTTGCGTTTACCTGTTAAAATAATAGAATAAGTCTAAGTATAAATAAAATAACTAAATTAATATTATTATTATAGACATATGAACCTCTTTTCGTTCTGGAGTCCTTCGCCACCAATAGTGGTCACATGGAGCACAAGCGAAGAGTCTGGCCGTTGTATTGATCCGACCAAGTCTGGCTTCTTTCAGTAACGATCCAGACTTCTTCAAGTCCTGAACCTTGTTCGCCAAATTCTAGAGTAGCCATGAAAAACGACAATTATGCATATTCTTAGTCCTTTAAAAAAACTGTTTCAAATGTACTGTCTGCCTGCCTGACTCTCTGGATTTTGACCTCTGCCTATCGATTTTGTTTTGATTGAGCGCCTGTGAATAAGGTGGTCCCCGCGACTTCGCTTTTGTGGGCGCTGTAGAAGTTGCGAGTTTACGATTACGATTACGATTACTTGCTACGTAGCTCTGAGCATTTGCGCCGATATTTGACAGTGTGTGTAAAGCATCCTAGAAGTTGCTTGCTACTGACGATGCTACAGAAAGTGTCATAATTACAATTACAAATAGAATTGCAATTACAACTGTAATTACTAATTACGTTACTAATTAAAACCGTAATTAGTGAAGTCCATCGCATCGGTGTCTAATGCACATAAGGTAACAAACCAGTGGTGCATCATTCGATCACCTAATTCATTAATTTATGAATCTATAGTTATCCACCTTATTAAACTAGATCAATTAGTCAATTCATTAATACCATAAATAGAAAATTATTAATGCAGTCAATATAATTGTTGATTGCATACTAAATTTTACTAATTGGTTATTTTACTAATTAGCCGATTTATTTAGCTCAATTATTCAACCAACTTCTCCTTTCTTCTTTGACGGCTTCACGACTCTAACCTGAAGCAAACACAAACGAGTATTATTATTTTCTTTTTTTGCCAGAGGTAGAAATAATAATTATTATTATTATCATAATCATTATTACTATTATTATCAATATCATAATTACTATACTATCATCATCATCATAGTCGTCTTCGTCGTCGTCGTCGTCGTCGTGGTCATCATCATCATCATCATCATCATCATCATCATCATCATCATCATTTTACTCATCACGTATATCATCATCATGATACCTCAGGCTTTCCAAAATTATGAGATCAGCAAAAATTAGAGAATTATTACACGTAGATGCATAATTAATTATTAGATATTAAATCGAACGAACCCAGGATGCTCTTTCGTCTTCGATGAGTTTTCGAACATCAGCGGATTCAGCTTTTTAATACGAAATAAGAATTCCGATTATCATCAAAACGTGTAGTTAACATCTACGAGCTTTCAGCCCAGGGATATAATGATGATGACGACAACGATGATGAAGTTCTGGTGATGATAATGATGATGACGATGGCAGACGACGTCACAACATAATTATGATGATGACGATGAGACGATATGATGATGATAGTGATGATGATAATGATGATGATGATGATGATGATGATGATGATGATGATCATGATCATGATGATGATGGTGATCATGATGATGATGATGAAGGTGAGAAGATACTGATGAATAATAGTGATTGTGATGATGATGAGACGAAAATGATAACATGTTGATGATGATAATGATAATGATGATGCTGATGATGACAAGAGGATGCCGGTGATAATAGTGATGATGGTGGTAGTGGTGATGATGATGATGATGACGACGACGAGGATGGGACGATGCTGGTGATGACAGTGATGATGATGGTGGTCGTTGTCGTCGTAGTGATGATGACGATAATTATCATCCTGCTGCTGTTACCGATGTTGGTCATCAGATGATGACATTGTGATGATGATGATAATGATGATGATGATGATGACGACGACGACGACAACTAAGAATTCTTTGTCTTGAAAGCTATCGAAAGCGTTTTCACCACGCGAAGCAAACGTCAATCACAATTGCAGACCCTTTCTCCCTTTCTCTATGACTCTCTGTGACTGTCTGACATTAGCGTAGTCTACATATAGATCGCACTTAGCCCAGCGTAGCGAAATAACGTGAACGCGTGACTGTCGCTACATAAATCAACATAGAAAAGCATTATCCTGTCTGTAGGCCGGAAATGAAATCAGTGTCTAGGTGATTGGTCTTAACCACGCAAGCGAATAGGCTAAAACATGCCTCGCGTCAATGTTAGACGAAGCAGACTGGATAAAAATATGACAATATTATAGTATATATAAAAGTATGCTGTGGGCAGGGGAGATGTGTGTTACAGGATTAGCTGAGACCTTGACGCTATGAACGAACAGAGAATAAAGACCTTCTCGGATATATAGCGTTCTTGCTGTACCACTGTCGCATTTATAGGTCCAAAGGCAACGTCATCAAACAGTGAAGCAATCAGCATTTATATAGCGCCCTTCAAGATTCCTATATATCTTCTAGATTCATGACAGTCCTTAGTCGAAAGACTGACCACTATTCAACGAGGTCATCTGATTGTCCTGTATTCCCAAGACTGACCACTATTCAACGAGGTCATCTGATTGTCTTTGTAGCTCTCTCCCTATATCTGTCTATTCAATCCAGTCGCTTATGTCATTTCGTTCTCAACTTAAGACTTTTTTAAATTGCTTATCGTCCATTGGCTGCTTCTCTGTCTTATGGACTGCTCTTCTGGATATTGACCTGAATACAGCTTGGTTTTGGTGTGCCAAATATATCGGTTGATGCCTTGAACATTAGACACTGGCGCAATAGAAGTTATAATTAACTATAATTACAATAGAGCGTTGTCTTGCCTGTCATAACAAACGAGGCGGCTGCTCTCGAACTCCATTCGAACCGCTCCAAGAGAATAGCCACTTCCTCTGTATCAAACCGTCCCTTGAAGAGCTCTTGGAACGCAAGAAGCTGACGAAGATGAACAAAACCAACATACATGTCATACATGCTAGGGGTATGCAAATCAGAAAGCGTAAACATGCATCCAGTTGCATTTACATAGCGCCACTTTCTAACGAAAACGTAGGCTATCTATGTCGAGGAGACAGCATGGTACTACGGTGAAAATCGTTGGTGCATGTCATGTTAGGTGCAAGAGTAGAACTGCAATGGGATAGGTGGAAAAGTACGGTTCGAAAGGAATAATCTTCTGGATACTTGCCCTGATTACGGTTTGGTATTGGAGCATCATCGCTAGAGGTCTACTGCATTAGACACCGGTTTAGCAATTTCAGATTACCCCTACATCGCCACACCCCGTAGTGTAAGTTGAAATCGTGTTCAGATTATCGGGAGGTAGGACGACATCGATTTCAAGTTACCTCTGAGTGTATAGCTTGAAGGCGATTTCATCCTACCCTCTACGATTTCAGGCCACCCCATCAAAACATTTATTTACTTACCTCCACAAATAAACTTAAAGTAATTTACACCGGCGCAATAGAAGTTACTAAGTAGATTTACAACTACTGTAATTATTTTGGCCTACACCGGCGCAATCGATGTTGACCTGTAATTATTTTGAATGTTGACCTGATTACGGCTTGTTTTGGTATGTCATCGGTTGATGCCTTGTGCATTAGACAACACCAGCGCTGCGGAAGTTAATAATTACAACGCGGTGCGTACTACATTAAGTGAGAAATGTGCGTTGAGCTAAAGAGCTCTACTGCCATCGCCCTTAATGAGAAGATTTGCTGACAACTGGTGATTATTTGTGTCTATTCCGACAGGGAGAGAGAGTTAATCACAACAACCACGATGTGTTGTTTTAAATGAAATAATAATTGATAGACAGACAGACAGACAGATAGACGGACAGACAGACAGAAGGACAGAAAGACAGACAGATAGAGACAGATAGAGAGACAAACTGACAGATAGACGGACAGACAGACGGGCAGACAGATAGACAGACGAACAGACAGACGGACAGACAAACAGTTGCATAGATTTTAAAGCATACTGGCAGCACCCATGAAACAGACATACTGTTTAGAATACTGGCGGGACCCAGGCAATAGCATACTTTTTGCACACTGAATGAGCACCATGACAGTTGGACATACCTTTTACCATATAATTGCTTAATTTTGTTTAGCATAATGGCAGTGCACCATTCAGCTTGACTTCTTGCACACTGGCTCTGATGCAATAGCATGGTTTTAACATACTGGCAAGACCCAAACAATGCATACTTTTCAAAGCATACTGGCGGGACCCAGGCAATCGCATGCTTTTTAGACTACTGGCTGGGCCCCATGCAATTACATACCTTTAAGCATACAATTGACTTCTTGCACACTTTGATTTAACCGTTTGAACCGTCTTTTATAATAATTATATCCGGGCTTTTCGTAAAATCTAATTGACCATTTCTATCTCAAGATAAAGAGGAATGGACAAATAACAATAAAAACATGAAAAATAATAAATTAAATAATAAATTAATTAATACTTATGCTCTTTCATAACTTAGGACCTTCAAACTGTCCAATAATAATCTCACGATGTTTGGTTTCATTAATCTACGGATTCAGTCCAAATTCTCGCCGTCCGATCCTTCCACCGACTGTGATTAGTAGTCAGTGCACTCATTCTACAGTTGAATTCACTAGGGGCCAAAGTGTAGCAGATAATCTCGAGCCATCCTTCTGCCCCAGGCGAGGAGTCGAATGCCAATGACCTTTGGGGTTTACACCGAACCCTGTTAAGCACTAGATTAACATACAAACCTAGGCTTCGATTAATTAGTAGTTGTTTCTGTTCAATGACGCTGTGCAATAACAAGGATGAATAACGTCGCCCCCACTCCTTTCCCCAGGCTTGGGACTGGCACTATCAGAGTACGGGCAGTACGGAATATTACCGATTTGACCGGTAATCCTCTTACCTGTTTCATTTCATCTCTCGCCTTATTAGAATCACCTGTCGCCATGACGTCACCGATCGCTGACGTCACTCTCGACGTAAAACCTGAAACTAAAGAAAAATACAATTTGTTGCGATGTGAGGTTTGCAGGTAAATGCTAATTAATTCTGGCTTAAGAACGATGGAAGTATGATTTAGATCAGGCAATGTCGGGGATAGGCTTTGGAGTTAGTCTTTGTTTCGCCGATGTCAGCGTGAAGCCGTTCAGCGTGTCACGCTAAGTCGTCTCTCGGCTTCAAGTAGAAGCGTGACATGTCGCTGTCAAGTGTCTGATGTGGTTGTGATGCCGTGGCGTCGAATTGAAAGCCAGGCAATAAGTCGAAAGGTCGTTCAACTTGCTCTCGTTTTGACCCATTTGTAAATGCGACAACGCGAGAGAAAACCGTATGAAGCATTTAGAGACATTGACCCAGGCATTGTCTGGAGTATTTAGAGACATTGGCATTTACTATAGAGGACTAACAACTTGGCCGGCTGACTGATAAATGGACGGGTTGGTTGTATTGCAGGCTGTCTGTTCTGTTAGTAGTTAAGATTTATGTTTTCTGTCATTTGTGTTCTTGTGAGTTGTTTCAATTGCATAACTGTAAACTGTAACCGGTTGCGGTTTGTCAACCGGATTGTTTCAATAAAGAATATTATATGTTCAGTTGAGTGAATGAGCGAGTGAGCGAGAGAGCGAGTGAGTGATTGAGTGAGTGTGTAGGTCTTGGGTGGGTGAGTGGGTAAATGAGTGAGTGGGTTGGTCTTGACTGGGTGAATGGAATGAGTATGTGAGTGGATATTGGTGGGTCTTGGATGGGTGAGTGGGTGGGTAAATGAGTGAGTGGGTAGGGAATGAGGAGTGGTGGATATGATGGGTATTGAGTGGGATGGGTGAATGGGTTTCGGGTTGGTGGGCTTCTTGGGTGGGTTAGTGGATGAGTGGTTGAGTGAGAGAGTTAATGACTGAGTGACAGGGTGACTAATTGACTGATGTGAGGTTTTCTGGTTGGCTGGTTGGCTGGCTGGGTGATTTGGTTGACCCAAAACCTAGTTTTCTGGTTGGATGCTTGACTCGATGATTGAATGATTGATTTATTGATGGACTGATCGACCAAGGGCTTACTTGACTGACTGACTGACTGACTGACTGACCGCTTGGCTGAGTGGCTGTCTGCCTGGATCAGTAACCTCTTGACTGGTTAGCCCTGACTGCATGGCTGATGATTGACTGCAATCAATCGAGTCACCGTTTGATAGATTGAGCATGTGACGGTTTGCGTTGGTGAGCGATAGATATGACGTAAGAAAGTCCAATGCAGGCAAGAGAGAAGCTGTTGTTGTAAAGTAATGTAATGTAATATTAATGGGGTGTATTGTATTGTATTTTCGTTTATTAATCAACTCTGGCTGTCATAACGCAGCTAGTTACAAGGTTCTTCATCGTAGTCGGCTTGAGTGAAACGTAGGCCTATGTAATATGATGTAATGTAATATTAACGTGATTTAATGTAGTGCTATATGTTTTGATGCAATGTTAGAGGAAGGCAGGCTTCGAAATCGAAACTAAAACTCAACGGTCTAGTCAATGCTTTGGAAACAGAGAGGAATTCCCCTTTAAGTCAGAATTGCTATTTAAAGCGTCATTGTTCTAGATATAGACGAATGTTCATACTGATACATCGAATGTATCTCAAAAATCGAAAATTGATCTGTTTCATGGTGAAAAGTAACAACATTCAAGATTCAATCGTGCCCGACTCCATCTCTGCACCGACACCTTCCATCAAACTGCCCATTCAGTTGCTAGTATTTCAGAAAACACCTGAGTTTAAGTCCACACGAAAAACAGAAGTGCGTCGTTAGGGCTCCATTAATGTGAATAAAACTTTCAGGTCAAAGCTGTCGAAAACTTGTTTCATCCTAAGCTCCAAAATTATCAAAATATATGATTATAAAATGTCATCTTTAGAATATATATGTAGATGTCCTACCTCTAACAGACAGGTCAATTACAGCTTGTTCAACACCATACAGTTTACAATCGGTTGGTGCATCAAGATGTCGTTATTAGTAGCCTATACAATCATGTAGCCTAGTCAGCAACAAGTGATCTAAATAAAGATAAACAGTGTTTATAATGCGTATGGAAAGCAAAACATGTCATAAATACAATGCGAACGCGATTGAGATGTTGCAAAGTGGTATTTGGTTCTGCAAGCCAAGCGCAAACCACTTTTATGAATTCATTAAGCGCCGATAGCGCATTGGATAACACACAGGCATAGAGAGCGAGATGTACCGAGATCGATCTAGGCGGACATGCTTTGTAGGCTGCTATTAGCGCCGTGTATTGCAGGCTGTCGTTCTGTTAGTAGTTAAGATTTATGTCTTCTGTCATTTGTGTTCTTGTGGGTTGTTTCAATTGTGTAGTAACCGAACCGGATTTGTTTCAATAAAGAATAGTATAACTACACAGTCAACCGATGGCGCTCAGTGAGTGAAGGAGCTCGATACACAGTAACCGTCTCAGAGGAGGAGGATCGAGCCAGTACTCTCCGCGTTGCAGGGCGAGCGCTCAACCAACTGGATACCGTGTGTCCCACAAAGAGATATAGTATTATCTGCCCTGAAAAGCATCAGTCTCAACAGCTACTTATCATAGGCACCTAGGACGCCACAAATTAACGTAGGCGTATCCTCGTATGTGCACAGCGGTATTGTCAAGTGTCAGCTTAGTTATATACGACATTGTGTATCAGTAGCTGTGTGCTATCATGCGTAGATTAGCATGGACTGCTTTATCTAGCGCTATGTTGGGGATTGCTCAACGTCAATGACAATATCTAGAAAGCCGAAATAACTCGACACTACGCCATTCGAACTTTCAGCAGCAGGATGTTCCTAAATGACACCACATAGAAGTTCAGATACATGTACACATCCATACATTTACACATACACATATATATACTTATACTCACATATTTCCTTAAATACATACATGCATCATTACGTACATTGGTGCAAGCATGTATTAAATACACACATACTGTATACATTTACTGTCATTTACCTCAAATAATTATTGGTCCCTCTCTTTGGAATAAGCTATCTTTATATACTCGCTCTCAAATTCTAGCTGGTGGTGACCCCTCTTCCACCTCTGCTTTTCTCAAAACCTATTGCTTCTCTTGTGGCCTAGCTCACTGGGAGCGCCTCTGAGTTAACGGTTCACCCTACTAGAGGCGCTTTATAAATGTTTGAAAACAATACAGTATAAATACATGGATAGCCTACGTACTCACATACATATATACATACATATGGATACATAATTTATGCCAAAAATTGCTCTGGCAGTAAACAGCAACACATGCTGCTTGCGGACTATAGAAACACAGTTGTTAGTTCTGCGCTCTACCGAACCAACTGAGTTTCCGAATTATTCTCCTGCACGTCGTGATATATATATATATATGGATGAGAAAACAAACAGCGTGTGAATGCTGTGGATGCAGTGAAGGTTGTTCTAAACCGATTGCGACTAGTGTGCTTCAGTCGCCGCGGAAAAGCGAAGAAGGATTTATTCTTCAGCGATGACTTATAAGTCGAACGTTTACCATGAAAGATGTTCTTTGGAAAAGATCCAAGTAACCGTTAAAGGAATTAACTTCATATATCCGGCCAGCGGACTTGGGCCCCATTGTGGAATCCTCTGTCTTGACGCAGCGCTCGTGAATACGTTGGTGCCCTGCGTTTAGTTTGCAGGCGAGACACGACTACAGGTGGTTGGTTTTCTAAGATCTGACTTTCGTACGGAGCGCAACAGGTACGTATTCGTGTATGCATGTGTGTATGTATGAGTGCATGTATGCTTGTATATGTCTATGCATGCATATATGAATGTGTGCATGTATTTGTGAATGCGTGTATATATGCATGTATGTAAGAACGATTTCACGTATGTATGTATGATGAATGTATGTATCTATGTATTTATGTATGTATGTATGTATGTATGTATGTATGTATGAATGCATGTATGTATGCATGCATGCGTCTACGTATGTTTGCATTTATGTACGTATGCGTGTATGATCATGTGTGGAATATCTTATGTAGGCTATGTACGCTGGTAGATGTAGGGCTGCGAACTTTGATTTTGCCAATCCAGAACGCCAGCATAGTCACACGATATGCCATTTCCAATTTACCCCATACTGTATGTAACGAGTGTCGCGTCAAATGTGGAATGGACAGTCTACTGAAATATTTTCCTCAAAAACTACATTCAAATCATCAAAAGACAAGCGGTCTATAAATTATATAAACTTAGAATCAACTTCAAGAATAAAGCTTGTTTAAGTCCAGTAAAC
Organism: Aporrectodea caliginosa; assembly: GCA_020284085.1. Classification (NCBI taxonomy): domain Eukaryota; kingdom Metazoa; phylum Annelida; class Clitellata; order Crassiclitellata; family Lumbricidae; genus Aporrectodea; species Aporrectodea caliginosa. The sequence continues at coordinate 831,120 of JACEVL010000263.1, read as the reverse complement.
TTCTAAGTTTATGGACTGAGCTGTTCGAGTTTAGTGTGCGAAAGTCAGAACAACATTTGGTGAACTGGATATTTACACCAAGTACGTGGACAATTTGGGAACAATCGGGGACACACAGGGTCGATCCCTGGACTGTCCAGGCGAATCTGGGACGGTTGGCATCCCTAGGTGGGTGTTAATAAATTTCGAACGGGGGTTACTATTTGGCTGAGTGCTAGTTAAAACGTTAAGCGCAGGGCACAAGCTTATTCACGAGCGCTGCGTCTTGTCGAAGGAGTTTCCCGAAGATATTAAGCGGAGATCCGAGTCCGGTTGCAACTTGCCAACAGAAATGTGTCTCAGATATAGGGCAACTAATCTTTTGCACGTGGAAAGTGCTTTTAATGATTAACAAAACGAATAAAAAATTGATTAGCATTGACTTTGAAGGTCGCAGCGGTCTCGTTTAGTTAGGTGTGATATTTATAATTCTCAGTCAGCATTAGGCACCGTTGCGTTTGCAGTTACTAATTACAGTCATCAAAGGTTTTAACTTAAGGCTTTTCCGGGTTCCGTTGAAAAGACCAACGTTCAAAGCATCTGTTTCTTCTCATCGCAGTAACAACGATGGCGCTAATCTTCCAGCTGGGTCCCTTTCATTCGTCGTAATAATTAGCCCACTCAAAGGTTGAGAAATGAAATGCGTTTAAGCTGCACAATAGCACTGCCCTCTGGTGTGAACTTTATTGTTAGAAGATTGGAGCGTGTGGCACGGCGGCCGATTGGTTAGGGCGCTCTGGCTGCAACGCGGAGAGTACGGGATCGAGCCTCCTCTCCTGAGACGGTTACTGTGTAGGGACTTTGAACAAGTCCTTCACTCACAACTGCTCTGCGCCATCGATGTTCTGTCGTATGGTCGTGTGCACTGGTGGGGCGCGGTGGTGTAGGGGTATGTTCGGTTCCTTGCAGTCGGAGGGTTGCGGGTTCGAATCCACCTCAAGCCGCCGCGTAGGGACCCTGGGCAAGTCCTTCACTCGCAATTGCTCATGCGCTTCGGCGTGAAACTCCGATTCAGTGTCCGCGCTGTAGTCGGGAGCGCCTCTGAGTAGAAATCTTGAAGCGCCATAACAAGTGTTCATACATACATACATACATACATACATACATACATACATACATACATACATACATACATACATACATACATACATACGTCTGAACTTTGGAGGAAGAACCATAATCAAATACAGTTGTATTGTATATATATTGTAAAACAAACGCTAGCCAGTAGACGGTTTGTACAAAGAAAACCAGAGTCGCCTGCGGATGCTTTGCGCCATCTGTGTTCTTTTCAGCGTAGCCCGGAACAGCCTTAAGTTATACCCTTTAATGATTGTAATTAGTAACTCCTAAAGCGCCGGTCTCTATTGCATAAGATATAAACCAGTGACGCAACAAAGCCCAACAGTAAATCAGTTCAACAGCCAGACGCTATAGCAAATGAGAATTCATTTACTGTCTGTCGGTTGGTCTGAGCGGTGAGAGCAAACAGCTGCTACGTGGATTAACTTCGCGTTGCTTTTCAGGAATCGGCCATTTTTCTACTAGGAACAGATCACCTTTACATTTTATTACAACAGAATTGTAGACAACGTACGAACGATCACCAAGTATTATAGCCGAAACAGACTTTCTGACAGCGTAGCTAGAAGAGTCCGTACGCACATTTTAATCGTCTTGTAACCTACTTCACGTTGAAAGAGGAAATACCTGCCAACAATCTATTAGGGATTCATGAGAAAAGGACAATCGAAGAAAACATGAACAGTGTTCTACGCAATCTTCATCGACTACGGGAGAGTGATCTGCCGTGACAGTCCACTTCGAAGGCCGGATGAGCTAAGTTAATAATGCTAGTTTATCAACGCCGCTTTTAGGCAGATAAGTATTGATATTGTATACGTCAACTGCTTCTTTTCTTGATATAATTGATGCAATCTACACCTTTATATTCGATGTAATGTAAAATACTAGCTTCCTCCGCCACTGCTCGCACTCTGGCGGTGCCAGTCCCAAGCCTGGATGAAGGAGGATGGCGACGCTAATGATCTTTGTTATCACACAGTGTCGTTAAACTGAAACTACTACTATATTAGCTTCTTTCATCCAATTGAGAGAATATTAACTTGAAGCAGGACACGAACTAAACAAGGTCGTAGCGGACTTTTAAAGTCGATGCAACTCAATTGTTTAATTCGCTTCGTTAATCATTAAAAGCATCCATCACAATGGGCAGACTTAATAGCTCTATATGTGAGACACATTTCTTCAGGCAAACAGACTCGGATCTCCACTGAACATCTACGGGCAATTCCTTCGGCACGAAGCAGCGCTCGTGAATAAGCTGTTGCCCTGCGCTTAAATGTTTGAGTATTGGGTCACCCAACCAAATAGTAACCTCCGTTCGAAATTTCTTAACATCTACCAGCGTACAGACTTAACACATTACAAGCACGATACACGCACACATACATAAATGCAAGCGTACGTATATGCTTGCATGCATGCATAGCCTACACACACACGGAAAATAATTCATACCTACATGCATAAATGCTTTAACTAATAATTCATACCTACATGCATAAATGCTTTAACTAATAATTCATACCTACATGCATAAATGCTTTAACTCGTGCTGTAATGTTATCTGAGGTACTGTTTCTGCTCGTTCTCTTAAGACTTTTCTTTTTCGAGGGGCCCTTCGCACTGGAAGCGCTTCTGATTAGGTTGTACTGCGAGAGGCGCTTTATAAGTCCATAAATAGAATAGAATAGAATAAATACATACATACATACATACATACATACATACATACATACATACATACATACATACATACATACATACATACATACATACATACATACATACATACATACATACATACATACATACATACATACATACATTACATGCATACATACAATGTCATACATATATCCATGTACCATTGAACGATGCATGTAAGCCTATTTAACGGAGATTCAACGCGTGACTGAAACCTCGATTGCGTGACATTCGACATTCGACATCTTTTCCATTCGCATTTTTATGACCTTTGATTAATCCAAAACCCGGAAATAATTATTATGAAGATTAAGGCATTACCGCGCCCTGCACGTAACGCTAAGGGTAAGTAAGATTATGTTTTCCTACCTGTATCTGGCGACCTTCGCCGTATAACAGGTAGCTCAAAGGCCTACCTGTATTCACGATTGATGATGTAAAAGCACATCGTCCATTGGGTGGTGTAAGTTTCAAACGAAGCCGCAACACGGTTGCAGAGAAAGGAAACTCGTAAATATTTGCCTTATCGGCGGCAGATCATACAGAGCGGCGGCCTAATTGATTCCCATGAGACTACGAAGAAAGACAAATAAACAGGTCTGGAAAATGAAGAAAGACAAATAAACAGGTCTGAGAGACACGCATATTGCAATGGTACGATTTGGAGGAGAAGAGAAGGGACGATGTCCCATTCAATGGTGTATACTATGTATCAAAACTGGATTGTCTCCAGTCATATTCTGTTGTTCACGTGTTTCCTTATAGGGGAAAGGCGTTTAATTTGGACCCCC